>VZTA01004160.1:158970-309517 GCA_013398855.1 Mohoua ochrocephala
GGGGGGCGGGCGGGGGCTCAGCCGCCGGCGCGGTCCCGCGGCTCGGCCCGGGGGAAGTTTGCTGGAGAAGAGGAGCGATGAGGCGCCGCTCCGGGGGAGTCCGCCGCTCTCCCGGCAAGTGCCCTGCTTTCCCGGCCGTTTAGGAGCAGGTGGCGCCTCTTCCCCGGGCTGCCGGGGGGATAAAAGGGAAAGCGGAGCGTTTCGGAAAGCGCTTTCGACTGGGGAAGGTGCTCACATGAATTCCCCGTGAGTTCTTCCTGTGCTTTATCTGGAGTACCTTTTCTCCGCAATTGAGTGATCGTGCCAGAAACTTCCCGCCTTGTGTTTTGAAGCAGACCCATAGTCATCCCTACCTTTGTTCTTAGCGCTAAGTGGAGGGGTCAGCCCCGCGGGTACCGCGCCGTTCCGTGCATCCCTCCTGGCAGCTGCCAGCCTCCCGTGTCAGTCAGGGAGTTGCAGCCTCCCTGCTTCAGATGTTCTTTCCCTGTGTACCGGGCAGAGTTGTTGAGGAGGAATTTCGGTTTTACAGGAATAAAGAGAAGTTGAGCAGCAACAAAGTGGCAGCTACCTTCGCTAATCCTAGAAAGAAAACCCTCGCCGGCCTCTCTCCCCGAGGAGAAGAATTTGTGGCAAATCAGCTCAGTTACAATCCACACAGTTTGTCATTCTTTCCATTAGCTTGTTCTCTTTTAAATTTATTCTGATGGAACATTGACGATGGTGAATATTTAGCACGTTGTAGCGTTTAGAAGTGATACACGAGTTTGCAGGGAGCTGTGCTGAAGAGCTGGTTGCGTGGCTGGGTGATGTCTAGCGCTCGGTGATCGGTAGATGCTCATTACAAACTGGCAGGCATTGGGAATAAAGGGTATGGACACTGGCAAGTCTGCCAGGGGGATGTGTTACCGGTTCCTGGCTCGCTCTGCTGATTGAGTAACTCATTAGCACACGGGATATATAAATAGAATTTCACGACTATGTGGAAAGTGAGTGTTTCTGTGAAGCAAGAGCAGTTTTGGGAGATGGAACATCCCTTTGGCACTCCCACAGAACACTTGCTGCTCTTTGGTTGTAAAGGTGGACTTGGAGCCAAAAGCCATCAGTTTTGGCTGTCTGGGGAAGCAGGGCTGGATGGGTACAGGCTGGCATGCTCCCGATAAAGGAAAACTGAATAGATCCTTGTAAACTGGATTTTTTAGAACAGGTTTTGTACCTTCTCCTTGAAGGGGGTCTCAGCACATTTCTGTAAAGAACGACGGGGGAGTAGGTAGTCGCAGGCAGAGCTGGCTTTGTGCACACAGAGTGCCTTCTCCATCGTGCGTCCAGCCAAACTCTTGTAGTTGGGAGATCCGTGTAATTAATCCATTCCTCCAGCAATACATCTGGGGGTAATTGAAGAGGGGAGTGAACCTGTGTGTATCACCACTGATCTCGTTGCATGCATTATTAGCGCTGGAGTGCTGGACTTGGCCTCCTAGATCAGGTTGCAGGATGGAGATTGCGATGCTAATGAGCAAAAGAAACTTAAACTTTAATAACAAAATGGAAACGAAACGTTCTAGTTCCCATTTGTATGTATTTGAACTGCTTTTGCCTTTGCTATTTAAAGGGGCGTGTGTGTCAAAAAAGGATGAAGTGCTGTCTCTGCCTTAGTCCTTTTTGGAAGGGAAGTGAGACTAATTTTGTGAACAAGATTTCATCCTCTAGGCTTATAATAACCATACAGCCAAGACATTGGGTCAAAGGAAGAGTCATTTGTTCACCACTTGGCATCGCATTTGGAATAGGGAAGGAATCGTTTATCTTTCCTGGCTGCGGAGGGAGATTATTTCCACCGCGTCCCAATTAGCCTTCCTGCCTTCCAGTTTCCACATTCTTCCCATTTCATTTCTACCAGTAGGGTGTCAGAGGAAGATGTTAAGAACTGGGTGGAGTGAATCCTCCAAACCCAGTGCTTCCAAAGAAGCCTCGGGCAGCTTTTGCCAAGCGGCACCGAACCTGCGGCTGAGCCGCGCTCTGCCTGCCTGAGCCATCCACCCCTGCCTTGCCCAGCAGGAGGTCGCTGGTTGCTCTCTGCCTTCCTGCAGAAGGAAAAAAGGATTTACCCTGATTGTTGTAAAAAGCTCAGCAGAAACTGATATCTAACAGAATGGGAATGAATGTTGCTAAATACTTTTGTTAGAATTTACTCCACCCACTTAGGATACTTGAGAAAATTGTGTGATGTGTGCAGGAAGGAGGGAAGAGAGGACCAAAGTATTCTGGTATCTTTATTGGTTTTAGATTTGCTTGTTTTGTTTAATTTATCTTGTTGTTGTGCTAATTTGGTCAAATCCAAGGCATTTTAATAGCAGCATGAATCTTTATATCAGCCTAGTGGCTCTGCTTCTCTTGCATGAAACTTTCATCTGTAAAGGCTTGTTTTGCATCTTGCTGTACTAAGATTAAAGAATCTGGGAGATCTCCAAACTGCATGTACAGAACAGATGTGAAGGGTGGGCTGAAATTGATATCCACAGATTCATCAATCTACGGAAACTTTGTTTCAGTCTCTTTTCTGCCTGTGAAAGGTAAGAGGCAGGACTGAAGATGCCCTGTGGACTTTTCATTAGGCTGAACATATCCTACATATAAGCTACATATTCCTGAAATGATCTCAATTAAAAAAATTTATCACCCATCTGTCAGAAAAGTCTGAAGCAGACATTGCTGAAATCGTGTAACAGTAGTTCAGTGTCCCTGATGAATTGGAAATCATAAGTGACAGTCCTCATTCCAGTAGACTAATGCTCTGGAGCCAAACAGTGAAAAGAGCTCAAGTATTTGACATTATTCACACTGCATCTGACAGTATGAATGATCAGAGGAAAAGAAGAGTGGCCCATGTTACTGGAACCATTAAGCAAAAATTAAAATATTCACAGAATTGCTGCACTGTTTTGTGTGGGTTAACATCAGAAGGGGGAAAAAGCCTTCATATGGACTGTTGAATTAAATAATGTTTGCTTTGTGTCTTTGAACTTCTCTTGTCTTTTCTCTTGACTTCTATAAAGTAAAGGAATGCTGAATGAGTTGGTTCAGAAGCATTCCTGTTACACACGGGTAACTGTTAGGTGACAGGTCTAGCACAACTCCTCATCTGCACAGGAATTGAGATGGTAGGCAGTGGTTTTGCTCAGTCCTTCAGAAAAACTTACTTCATGCTCTCTTCTCCAGCTGCTGTCACTTAGAGGTGTTTACCTGCAGCTATTTTCTTCTCTAAGTAAAGTGATTCAATGTACTTCCTTCTGAAGAAGGCAACTTTTTGGACTCAGAAGGTACTATTTTTTGGTGTCTTCCTTATAAAATGTTAAGATGAAAGGTGGAAAGAAGGAGGGGAAAAAAAAAAAGAACTGCCAGTTCTGTAATTCACTCAGGATTTTATATTTAAACTGGGTGCTTTCTGTCTTACACCTTGCCTCCACTAACAGAAGTTCACTGAATCATTTATTCCCTCAGTAGCACTCAAGTTACTCCTTGTTTCCAGTGGTTTTGCAGAAATGTTTCTCAGCTGCTGAAGCAGAAGGTGCAATCCTCAGTGCTGTCTCCCTCCCTCTTTCTCTCTCTGCCTGCCAAATCCCCATTTAGATAGATTCTACAACCCAGGAGCAAACAGGTGATGAAGATTTGGTGCAGTCAGCAGCACAGCGAAGGTGCGCAGTGGTAGAAGATGGTGAGAACGAAGCCTTTCAAAGCCCCTGCGTGCCAAGATTTAAAGACTTTTGATCAGCTATGAGCCTCCTGGTTTGCAGGTGGCTGAGAAGTGAAGGCCCTGTGTGCTCAGCCTCGTTGGTGGTGCCGAGGCAGATGCTGGTGAGGGATGTGCCTCCAGTAACAGCTCACCAGGGACAAAAGGAAAAGGTGGTGACAAATCTAGGACATGTGGCCATGGCAAAGACTTGGAAGGATGGCGTGGCAGGGAAGCACAGCAGATACCTGGTCTTCCTCGGAGGAGGTGGGAGTGGCTGTTCGTGGGGATGTGCTTGTCTCCGTGGGAAGGGTGCAAGAGTGCCCACTCCAGCTGCTGCTGCTGGTGTAGGAGGAGAGGAGCTGGAGGGGGACTAAGCTGCAAAAGGGAATAAGCTGCAGCTCTCCCACCAGAAAAGACGTAGACATGCAATTTGTGCAGCGAGCCATCCTACCAGTACTCTAGCTGGAAAAAAAATAATAGGGAAAAAAATTAAAAAGTCTGGGCTGTGCTCAGGTGCTGACTGCAGAATGGATAACCTTCCAGGTCTGCCCACCAAGGCTGCTAGCCAGTGATGGCATGGATGTGTACCTGCCTGGGAAGTAAATAGGGCCCTTCAGCAGCAGCTCAGTGTCCTGGGTTGGCACCGAGAGCCTCGTGTGAGACTAGCAGTGGCTTTGGATCAAAGCCTTAAGTGAATGTGAGCTTGGGTTAGATGTAAATACATAGCCAAAGACAGAACTGATTCTATAACTCACTGTCAGCCTTCTGATCTATCTAGTTGTTTACAGCTGATCCTTCTGTTTTTTCAGCTGTGTCAGTGGCATAAGTTTCAAGGACGGGGAGCTTAAGAAAACCAAAACAACCTGGGGAAGGAAAAAAGACCTTACATTTTCTTTGTTATTGATTTAATGCTGTATTACAGCTTGACATCGCAGGGTAATATAGTGGAGCTATAATGTGTCAGGTTAAATACACAGTGCACAAGTATTTTCTTCGCTCTGTACATCACAGTGTTTAAGACCGTGTCAGTATTTCTCTTGTACAGCTCAGTCTACTATTTCTGTGCGCGCCGTGGCAGTCACTCTCCACACTGCTACTGTGATACCTGCCGTGGAATTGATGTAGTGCTGGTGTAGCCACACTGGACGAGGTGGACTTTGTGAAGAAAAGCAGATGCTTTTGTAAGACCGGTTGTGTCATAGCTGGAATATACAGCCACGTCCCTAAGCCCATAAGCTTTTCTTCTGGCTCAGAGGAGAATGCCTTGCTGCCATTTTAGGTTTGTTCCAAAGCTTGGTGCCTCAAAGCTTGGGTTTTTTCCCCCAGTTCCAGGAGCACAAGCAGTCTCTCTCACAAATGTAATTTTTGTAGCAGGTGTTTGATGTTTATGGTCGTAAGTTTGGGCTGTGTTTCTCTAGGGTTGCTTGCACTCCCTGGAAGGGAGGATGGGATTCCTGTGGAGGATTAGGGGAAGCTCCCTGCCCAGGGATGGAGGGTGCAGACCTGGCTGGGGGTCCATGCTGTCATGCTGCTTGCAGCCAAGCCCAGAGGTGAGGATTTGCCTAGAAGGAGAGGTGTGTACAAAGCATGTAGGATTCTGCCTTCACGTTTTCTCAGTCCTGAATAAAATGTGCCTGTCTCTTGAATTAAAAGTCTTTTATGAAGGAAAGAGTTCTCTAATTCTCCCGAATGAGTTGGCTGAGGTGAATGCAGTCATGCTTATCTTTGCTGCTTGCTTCGGTGGCGTCTTGTCTCCATTTAATGTCTACCAGTTCCTGGGGATTTTCTCTCCTCGGGCATTCTGTTCCTCTTGCACCAATGTCACCCTTAATTTTCTTTGGCCATCTTTTACCTAAGAGGCTCAGCTTTCGACCAGCCTTCTTACCCACAGGAGCATCCTTGTCAATACTCTTTAGAGTCCATGGAAATAAAGTGCTCTGGCTGCTGCTGGTTAGCTAAAGGCATTTCTCTGCATTTCCTCACTCTGTTTCTGACTGCTTTCCTGGACTTTCTCTTTATTGTCTCACAGACTTCAAGAAAGAAAGGGAAAAGAAAAAAAGGCTGTTCTCTTTTCACTCACTATACCTTTTTTCTTTTTTTCTTTTTTCTTTGCTTCTTTATAAGTTAGAACGGCATTTCCTTCACGGTCTTCAGCTTATTTCAAACTTACTTCAAATTTGGTGAAGAACTGTTACATGCAGTTTGAAATACTGTCTTTAGGACTAATAACTTTGTACTAGATGTCAGTGACTATTGCATTCTCTTCTTGATGAGTGACCATCCTGTCTTGGTTCCTGATCACGTCTCATGCCTTTCTCTCTCCACACTGATGTATGGCTGCTGAAGAGTTTCATGAGATGTTTGTTTCCTCAGCTCTTGCTGAGATGCTACTTAAGAATAATTTTTAAGACAAACTGCATTTTGTTCACTGTCTAGATAAAATGACACCTGGTTTGACAGTTTGTTGCTTGCCATCATCTGGATTATTTTCTTCTCTACTTTTCCGAGGCTGCTTGTGGAGGCAAACCTAAAGCCGTGTGAGTGGTGCTCTCGTTATTCGTTAACACAGGAATGATCATCAAACCACACTTTCTAGGGTTTCACTAGAAAAATCTGCCCTGGCATATTTGCCACTTTCAGGGTGCTGTTCCCTCCCAGTCTAATTGTGATTTCTGTTTTCTTTTCCTACCCCTGCTGGAAAATGGCAATAACCTGTTTTGAGTGCCTGCACTTAACTAGTGCTCTTGTAAGTGATGACTTTTGTTCTCCGAGGGAATTGCTGTAGCTTGGGAATTGATACGGCCCCTGTCTCCTCACCCATCGCCATTATAGCAAATCAAGGACCAAACCATTTAAGCCTTATTGTCCATTTAATTCTCAGGCATTGTACTGTACTATGGAAAGATTATCAGCACAAATCAGCACAAAGTGCTGTTTCACTTTATGGTGGAAGCTGGCCATCGCAGGAACACCGCTGCAAAGGGGCTTATTTTCTGTTTACTGCCACAGGTTTTTCATTAATCTTTGAGCTGTTTCCACACACAGCTTTAACCATTATTGCCACTGATGCAGCTGCACCTCTTTTGGAGTGCAAGTGCTCATTTTCCTGGCACGCAGTACACACATCTGTGGAGTTTATAAGGAGATTCCACCATGCACTGAAAGCGCGTATTACTTTGCATAAAGTTTGCCATATTTAACACACAATTTGAACAGGAAAAGATCATCACAGGAAACTTAATCCATCCTTATATATTAGATTAATTTATATAAATCTGCATGTGAGCCTTCCTTTATAAAAACTGTGGGGGTTTTATGAGGTGTGGGATGCTCTGAGAGTTTCCATTAAGTGTTACTTGCTATAACAAATTACCATTATTATCCTGTGCATTTCTGTTTCATAACATGTTGTGTTTCGTTGTTAGTCTTTTGAAAATAATAAAACAGATTAAACTAAACAAGAGCTGCCCAGGGATAATAACAAAGTCTATAAAAAGAGAAACTCTCCAATTATGGTTTACAATATTATTAAATCATAAGAGGCCTTAAAAAAGGTCGAATGAGTCTTCATGTGTACAAGTGGATGAAAAGCACTATATTAGAGCCTGGGGGGGTGCTGGTGATTATATACTGTAACTGGATATGTATGAGATTTGTCTGTGAGCCTGTGCTCTTGCAGCATAGACCCCTCTGGTTCTGAGTCTGTGAGGTTGAAGTCACTGAGTCCCACTCCATTTCCAGGCCCTCTTTGTGGGGAATTGCTTACCCAGAATGGATGTGTCCCTGTCTGATAACTTCTCTAGAGGGTGAGTGCTTATCTGAGGCTGCTGACAGAGGTTACTTTGAAGAGACAGAATGATTTGCTTTCTTCTTGAGAGCTGTTGTACAGGCTTTACTCAGTGAACCTTCTACAGCTGGTGCCTGTGGAAGTCTCTCTTTCTGAGAAGGAAGCTGTGTAATTCCTTTTCCTAGAGTGGATGGTGGAAGAATGGTAGAAAAACTACTGCAAGTGGCATTCCACTGTTCCTGGAAAACATCCATTAGCTTTAACAAAATCAAGAGATTTCTTATTTTGGTGTACCTCCTGCGTGGGCTTGTGGTTTGGGCAGTGCTCTCTGCCTTGGGTGTGACATGCTGAGCCACACATGCTGCAATACTTGGGCACAAAACCAGTGTTGGGTCTTGGCTTGAATACATGTTTCAGTGCAGCCTCTGTGCCCTGATGGGACGTGTGATCGATGCTGAGGTTTCTGTAGTCAGTTTTTATTTTGGTGGTGGCTGGGGAGATGCTCTATTAGAAGATACCTATCAATGTCACCTCATTATTGAGAGACTTCTCCTTGGTGCGTGTGCTCTTCTCCTCCTTTCCCCTGGGCCTTCTGAGGGCCTTTGCATTTGAGCTGCCATTTGCCATTTCGCAGGAGGTTTAGCAGAGTCTTTGCTTCCAGCGACTCTTCCAGCAGAGATGTTAAAGCAATAAAACTCTTCTCCAAGTGTTTCATGGGTGGGTCCTCTGAGGAAAGACCTCCATATCTGAGATGCTTGTATCTCCTCTTTCAAGGGTCTCTATTCCTAGGAGCATCGTCACTTGGTGTGTTCAGCCCCAAATCTTTAGGATGCTGTTTGCAAACACATCTCTGTTTTGAGGAGCAGCCTGTTCATACAGCCTGGCCAGCCCAAAGCATCTCCCCTCCTCACTGTGTGCTCCACCAAGACCGTGAGATGTATCTTACAAGTTGTGCTGTAGCTCAGACAGAGGTTATGGTCTGCATGCAGAAATGGCTAAGGTCTTCCAGCCCACACGATACAATTTTCCCCGTTTGTGGGGCAGTATAATTATGGAAATGCAAGGACAAAATCATCTTCACCTCCCTCCAGGGGAGTAGAGTTTTTGCTTGCCAAAACTTCTGTTTATGAACATTATGTTGGAGAAAGACCACTTCTTCCTTAATTTTGAGATTCATATCTGTGTTTTTCTTCCTTTGTTTGCTGAACCGTCTGCTGTGTATAATTGCTGCATGCTGCTGCCAGTAAACAAGACTGGCTCTGTTAGGGTATTAAAGATTAAGAGGGGGGAAGTAATTTTTAATTTGCCCATCCCCTTCTGCTCCCTTGCCCAGAAGTTCCTCCACAGTTCCTCTGCGGTGGAGCAAATTTGGCATTCCGTGGTAGGCTGCCTTTTTCCCCCCATGGGTGTGTGAGCTGGGGAGCTTTGCAGAGTTCTTGTGACTTGGGTTAGAGCTGTTGGAAGACCCAGATTTGCTCACCCGTTTGACATACAATAAATTTAACCACTGCTAACGTTTCAACATCACTCTGCTGGGATTGTTTCAGGACGAAAGAATGTTTCCTTCATTGCCATGTGGCCTAATTTCTTATGACAAAGAGCTTTAGCAGCAAAAAGCACTGGTGTGAATACAGCACCTGCACACGCTCACATTTAGTGTTCACGGACCACCAAAGACTGGATTTAAAACATACTCGCAGTCTGATTTTGCAGTTTAATGGAAGAGTTACCTGAGTAGTGTGGTATTATGTTTGTGTTTCGTTCTGCTGTTTGTTATTTATTTAAAGAACACACGGGAGAACAGCCAAGCTGCGAGGCTGATGCTTTTACAGAGCTGTTTTTAATAATTTACATCAGGTAACTCGCAGCTTACAAGCCTCATTGACTTGATGTTCACCCTCAGAAGGGGCGTGAAGAGCACACCCTGCCTTTGGGATAGGGGACCTGATAGGGGCATGAAGATCCCTTGCCTACAGAGTTCTGCCTCTCTTGCCAGCAGACCCGTTTTGCAGGATGGGAAGCGATCAGATGCGATCCACGGAAACTAATAATAGATTTTTCAAGAATATTGTCAGATGTCATGGGTTTAGTGAGTGGTTCTCACAACTTGGCCAACTAAATGAGAATCTCTCCCATTTTGGTGCAGGAGTTCATACCACCCGATATCCTGAGCACTTGTCCTCACCTGCCTGCATCTGCTTTCTCCAGAAATCAGGTTGCCAGATCACACTTTGGCATTTGAGGGGGAGCAGTGGGCTGTGCTCCAGCTGATCCGCAGCCAGAAATGATTCGTTTGTATCAGGAACGTGTCCTGCAGAGGGTCCCTGTCATTGTGCACATCTGCAGGTGTCTTGGAGGGAACCGTGGCTCCTTTAGGGCAGGGTGGCCCTGTGCTGCCCCTTGTTCCCCTCAGAGTGCTGAAAACAAGATTCAGGCCTGGGGGTTCCCAGTGCTGCAGCGCGTTTGCAGCTGGAACTCCGGCTGGATGTGTGTTACTGCCGTTCGTTGTGGTTTGTCATTCAGCGCCGGTAGAAATAAGGGAAAGTGATGGATGTTGCTGCCCTGAAGTGGCTTGCAGGAGAAATGGGATAAAAAAAGAAAAAACCTCCAACTCTTCATGTATTCTTGAATCACACAGACTGATGTCTTGTCAAAATGTAACTGCATCAACCCATACTTCAAAGGGAAAGGTCAAGTCATGCCAAAATCTCACTTTTTTGCCGACTCTCTGGGTTTCATCTGTTGCTTCCACAAACACTCCAGTGGGAGCACAGCAGGCGTGCACGAGTAAGACTGTTGGTCTGGTAAAGTTAGATTGGCCTGGAAAATTCAGCCCAGGACAGCTAGCACTTCCTTGCTTATGAATAAGAAATGTAGGGAGTTATTTATAACCAAAAAAAAAAAAAAGTTGTCTGGCTCTCACAGACCTCTTCACACCTCCTCTGTCTCACGAAAAAAACCTAAGGTGTTTTTTTATAGTAGCAACAGCTCAGTGGCCTTGCTGTCGCATCGTGCTTGTCATGGGAGACCTGGAGTCTCTTAGTAACAACAGGAAGGATTATTGACCCTATAGCATATTTACAACTGCATGTAAAATATTTAGATTGAGTCTTCTTTTCGCTGGTTATCTTGTCATTTGTTTAAAAAAAATACCCTTCAACATCAGTTAAAGGACATTTTCCCAGATTCCTTGTTCATATATGGAGTCTTCCCTAGATAGACACCATGTGTATGTGTGTATATTTGTGTGAGAGTATATATATATATATATTTGTCCAAATGTACAGATGTTGTTAATACTAAAGAGAATTATCTCCAACTGCACATGTAAGGCAAAGCTTGTCAGCAGCTGTTAAGCAAGCTGGCTGTAAAAAACAGTGACCAGAAAAATGTGTTAATACACGCTGTCAAACAAATGTCATAACAGCGTGTTACATTTTATTATTTTTAATGATCGACACAAATAATGAACCCTAA
Organism: Mohoua ochrocephala; assembly: GCA_013398855.1. NCBI lineage: Eukaryota > Metazoa > Chordata > Aves > Passeriformes > Acanthizidae > Mohoua > Mohoua ochrocephala. The sequence continues at coordinate 169,965 of VZTA01004160.1, forward strand.
TTGTCTCACTGAGTCTAGGGTGATGTTAGCTAACTTCTCTTTGTCATCAATGCCCTTATAAAAATGATGCAGACTCTTAGACAAGCTTCTTTATGCCAGTAAAGCATTTAAATACAGGCTTAACCTTCAGTGTGTGACACTATTTTGAAAGTTAAATGGGAATAAACGCCCCTGTTATGCCAAGCAGATGCTCCAGCGCTTTACCAAGTCCTTGTCTTGGCTGTTCCTGGGCAAAAGCATCTATTCTAGAGCAGAAAATAACTACCCATATTGTAAAGCTGCCACGTGGCCAACAGAACCACAGAAGGTGCCAACAGGGAAATAGGACAAGTGCCATGATGTTGGCCAGGGTGATTTGCTGCTAAGGAAGCACAGGCACGGTCTCACTGCAGTAAACTGTGCTGGGAGGGCACAGGACTCTCCCATCTCTGTCAAGAAGGTTGCCAAACACAACCACATAAAATAAAACTTGGGGAAATGGTTTCTCTTTAATCAGATAAACCAGAAGTTTAGAGCGATTTTCAGTAATTAGTTTAATAGCACTAACATTAGATGGCTGCAAATGGGGCAAAAGGCATAATTTAGAGTATCTGAAAGATGCCTTGCTATTATTGCAAGACCTCTCCGATCTAGTAATGGTTTTGTTTTGTTTCCTTACAGGTTAAACATATTGCTGGCTGGCATGAACCCCTTCTATTTCCACGCAGTGAATGTAATTTTACACTGTCTGGTGACTCTTGTGCTGATGTATACTTGTGACAAAGCTGTGTTCAAGGACTGTCGACTTGCTTTTGTCACGGCGCTGCTCTTTGCTGTGCATCCCATTCACACCGAGGCTGTAAGTATGTGCCACCAAAGCTAAAAATAAACTCATTCTTCAAAATTTAAATTTTTTTTTTTTTTTAAGGAAACCTCTGAGTCATACAGAACGTGGTACTTGTGATTTTTTTTTTGCTGTGGGGGAGTAAAGGTGAGAATGTGCTCTATTTAAAATAATTTGTAGGAGTCATTAAGAAAAAATACACATTCATACTTGCAGTCTTTGTGCTCCGGCACCGAATTCCAAATGATGGTCCTAATCAGCCATGCTGGGAATAAATGGACAGTCATGAGTCTTCTGAAACCAAAAGACCTCAGTGAGGCTGTGCTCTCCTGCTGGGGTATTGTTGCATGCCTTCAGTCATCTCCTATAGCCATCATTTTTAGGGAGAAAGAGTGAAGGGAGCATTAGTGTGTATTCTGGAGGAGCTCTCTCAGACAGAGGTGACGTGACCCATGGATTAATTTATATTTATTTCAATTAAAAGCTAGGAGAATAATCTTCAGGAAAAAAGTTGCTAACGACCAGCGGCATAAGTTTACAGAACAACAGCTCATTCTGGACATCTTTCTGTTCATTATAAGGCAACATTTAAAGGCACAGTCATTCCAAAGCTGCAGTCTGTTAGCTCGAGGAGACACTTCTGCAGCTAAAAGGAGTCTCGCTGTCTTTGAGAAGGAAAGGCAACGTCCGGTTCTCCACACTGTGAAAAAGAAATGCTCTCGTTAGCTGAGGTACCACTGACATCACTCTGCTCTCGTTCCAAGCCTTTGTAAATGAGGGAGGGAAGCAGTTCCTGTGGCTGAGAACTTTTGAGGAGAGATTACCGTAATAACAAAAAGCCACAAGCTTTGGAGTTACTCCCTGTGCTGTGTTGTGTGAACTAATCAGCTAGGCTCCCTTTGATAATGCAGCTTTATATTTTAAGGGAGGTTTTAGAAGAGGCACTCTTGGAATTTATTTTTGTCTGGGTCAGAGCTTTAAAAGGTTAAAATAAATGTCAGAGCTCTGAATACAACTTAATTATGTAATCTCAAAAGGGGCGAAATTTCAAAGGGCCTTTTATTTGCTTTATGGGTGATTTTTAGATCTTTATGAAATAGGATATTGAAATAACTGTAAAAAAGAGTGTTTATCCATTCTTCTTCAGTATTCCCCTTTTTATAAAAAGATTTTGTTAATTAATATGTCAAAAAAACTCTTGCTAACTCAGATTGTTCAGGAGGAATAAATTCTATAACACTATCCCTTTTTGGTGACAAAGTTCATTCAAATATTACTTATTATATAAGTCTTTAACAAATTTCCATACTGGGAGTTGGATGCATTGCTCATCTGACCCTTATAATACAAACTTAAAATAGATCCCTAAAATTGGCATTTTCTATGTAACTTTATTAATATTTTATTGAGTAAAGAATGACTTGACTGTTGGCTTACTCATTTGTTTTGCCAAGTAAGACATGCAGCAGACAAAACTGAGCACATCCAACACATTTTGCTGTGCTGAGGGAGGATAACACTGGAAGATCAAAAGCTTAAAATAGTAGCAGTGAGCACGGATTGTTGAGGCAGTCACCGAGTGTTTTAACATTTTTAGATGTGTTTTTACACCTGTGTGTCTCTTTTCCTTTCAGGTAACAGGTATAGTAGGCAGAGCAGATGTCCTTGCCTGTCTACTCTTTCTGTTGGCTTTTCTCTCCTATAATAGGTATGTGATAACATCATGAGATCCTCTAGTCTGGGGAGGGGACCAAAGGCAAACCTGTCAGTGTTTGATGGTTGCTGGCAGAGGTACTTCCCACAGCACTGCTGCATGGAAGTGTCCTGGCCCCTGCTTGCAGCCATGGTGATGTTCATGAGAACAAAAAAAACATTAAACCAGAAGTCAGCATTGACAATCCCTCTTCCACTGACATTGCAGCTGACCACACACCAGAGGAGGGCTTGTAAAACTTAAAAAGAAATGTTTTCAATGGAAGGCAAATTGCCTGTGTGTAGAGTGAAGAACAGACAGACACACGCCTGCCTTTCAAATGCTTGCTGTGACTGTGGGCCTCTGGAGCACCTGGTCTGGGAGAGTGAAGAACAGACAGACACATGCCTGCCTTTCAAATGCCTGCTGTGACTGTGGGACTCGGGAGCACCTGGTCTGGGAGAGTTAAGGAGTGTGTCTAGACCATTAGTCATCCTTTTCAGATGAAAACTTGGCACTGCTTGCTGCTCTGTGTTCTAAAGCTGTAACTGAACAAGTATAGATACAGAAATAGCTTACTTGGATGGGGTTTCTGTACCTTTTGCATTATTTGCAGTTTGAAATAACATTGTTTGCAGTCAGGAGTAGCACCGTGTCATCACAGCCATGGGGGAAAACTGCTTCTATCCCTCCGGGGCTGTCTGCTACAAACCCACAATGCTGTTTTCTCCAGAAGGTTTCAAAGGTGTGAAACTGGTAGTGACCCTGCAGGAATCTGCCTGTTTGTTTTGGGTTCTTTCCTACCTTCTCTCCTGTGACAGAGGCTTGCTGCCCAGTCTGTGAATGATGAGGACACGTCCCTCACTCAGGGGAGTGTGGGTGGGATGAAGGAATTTTTGCTTGCGTAGTGCTTTTTGTCCCATAAGGAGAATTAAGCATGTGTGTTCCACATGACAGAAAGCAGGTGTTTTTTCTGCCCTCTCTGTACTTACTCTGCCTTCCTCTGACTGTTTCAAGTCTACTTTATTTTTCTGCTTGTCTTTTTTTCCCCTCTTGTGCAGCAAGAATTTGAGCAGCTCCCGACATTTGTGTTTTCCCTTCCTGTCCTGTGTCTAAAGCCTTTCCTCATTTTAAACTGTTCTTGTCTTAGCATGTTCATGTCAACCATCTTAAGGCATTAAGGGAAAGTGTCTCAGTATTTGTGTGACTGTAGTAAACATGAAAATAACAGAGAAGTCAAGATACTTTATGTCAATTCTGTTTTTCAGGAGTGTGGATCAGCTTTACGTTGGGGAACATTTCCCTCCCACTGCCTCCCCATTCTTTTTGCTGCTTAGTTTATTCCTTGGGACGTGTGCAATGCTGGTGAAAGAAACTGGAGTCACTGTGTTTGGTGTGTGCTTGGTTTATGACTTCTTTTCCCTCTCCTACAATGGACTCAAATTGTAAGTAACTTGTTCTGCTCATGGTGCTTTTAAAGTGTTTCCACCTGTGAGTCTAAAATATGTGTTATTATGATGTACAGCACTGGGGGAGATGGACTTGCCCTGCTGAATTAGATGGTACACATTTGACAAATTTGGAGGGTGCCACGATTTCATTCTGTGGTTTTGGGTTTGTTTTTGTGTTATTTTTAAAAAGTTTTTTGTTACTCTCTTGCTGTCTGATAACTTTTGTTGGGTAAATAGACCAGATGTGAAGAACTGATCCCTAAAATGCTCAATTCACCCTGGCCAGACTGACATTTATTTTTAGTGTGGGAGTTCTGGCTGAAGCATCAACATCTTAAAATTTCCCTGGCTTAACTCCTCCTTTCACAGTGTTTGCTTGATTATTCAGTTGCAATGCCATGGGTTTAGAAATACTGTATGATGTTTAGTAGTGAAACCAGGTTTGATATTTTTTCTGTCCTTTCAGAATGGAAAAAGAGGGAAAATACCCATCCAATGCTGGTTGGAATAATTAGCAGCTCTCAGCAGTCACTGGAGAAAAATTAAATACTTTGAAGTTTGTATCCCTCACCCACTTAGTGTCATAAGCATCTATGCTATTTTCCATCTCCGTTCAAAGTCAGAAGTCTTGTTTTATTAGAAGCTGTTTTTTATCAATTTCTCTCCCAAAGCATCCCTGGTGCAGATCTGTGAGTGAATGTAAGAGCTCACTGCTACTGAGAATGGGAGGTCTCACTCCCCGTATCATTTCTTGTGTTTCCACTGGTGCTGCCCCACCAGCTCTGGAACCTGTCACACCCTGCATGAGCTCGTGTGTATCTGGGTTATAAAAAGGACATAGAATGTGTGTTTCTGCAGTGAATTAAATGAACAGAGCTGGCAAAAGGCAAGAGCAGCAACTGCAGGGAGGAGAAGGGGGACTCCCAGGAGCATCCTGGCTTCCCTCCCTTTGTGGCCCTTTCTCTAGGCCCTAGTGGGGACAGACCACGTTTCAGACCTGCCCTCCGGCAGCGATAGCAATCAGCAGGCAGGTACAATGGGTCGGCAGGGGATTCCTCCTCTTTGCTCTGGATAAGTAGTTCTTAATGGTGTGACTGGTGGGCAAGTAGCCAGGGAGATTTCTGGGGACTGACAGCCAGCTTGCTTGTTAACACTTGCATTTACAGCCTGACAGGCATGTTTCAGGAGCTGCCTGGCTAAAGGGAACACAACTGTTAATTAACTGGAGGAAAATCTGTGCCTTCCTCCTCCTTTCTTTCCTTGGTCTCCCCCTTCCCATAGGCCCACATTCCAGGGGCCTCTTCAAGCTATTTTTTTTGTTTTAGTGGCAGCCAGTTGCCCAGATGTGGCACTATTTAGCTTGTAGGAAAGAGGCTTTCTAGTCCAGATGTGCTATATTTTCATGCCTGCTCTGGTTGCACGTATTGTGCATTTATCTCTGTTTGTGATGCTCGAGATTTTATGACTGCATTTGACTTCAAGGGGCAGCAGAAAGCAAACAGCCTTCTATGTGCTGCTGAAAACTTCTCTGCTCCTTCTTCCAACCTGTACGGATTTGTTTTCTGTTTAAAAGCGGTGGAACATTATTTGTTATCTGGAGCAAAAAATTAGGAATGGCACCACAGTGCTTCCCATCTTAACAGAGCTCCAGCGAACAGCTTGATACGGGAGTGCTCATCTCCTGTTGCTGTCAAGTCTCTTCCTCTAGATCTAGTTAGGAGCTAATAAATACTGTCCTCTCAGCACACAAAGACTTTGTTTTGGATTAAATAAATGTCGTCTGTTGTAGTTTGATACCGTGTTGTGCCAATTTCATAACGTTCGACCTTTTGATAAGTAAAAGTGCAAAAAACTAAAAATCTTTACACTCTTTTCTTTCCCCTTTCCCTTCTTTTTCCCCCTTTTTCTCAGGAGAAACGGGGGCATTCCCCAGAGGCCTGCCCGGCCGCCCGTGGCCTCTCCGTGCGGCTCGCTACAGGTGCCCCTGTCCGGCCGGGAGAACGGGAAGCAGCGCTTTGCTCACCGGGGCGCCTGGAGCTCCTGGCACCCGGCATCGCCCGAGGAGCGGCCGAGCGGGGGCCTGGCCGTGCCCAGCAGAGCCATGTGGGCCATCCGCAGGTACTGCTGCCTCCTCCTGCTCTGCTCCTGTGTGTTCTGCAGCTGCCTTAAAATGTCGACTCGCTCGCTTTGTTTTAGTCCGTTTTATCCTGAAATTGCTGTAATTTTTCTTGTGCTGCTGGAGAGGGAAGACAGGAGAAGGTGGAAGGAAGGCGGAGGGAAAAAGGAGGAGAATATCTGAGGACTTGTCAGTGTTTTTGTTCTCTCTGATACTTGTATTTGTCTCTGTTTTCCCTGATGGATAGTATCACAGTGTTGTCTAGGTTGGAAAAGACCTCTAAGATAATCAAGTCCAACCATTACCCCAGCACTGCCAAGCCCACTACTAAACCATGTCCCTAAATGCCACATCTACACATCTTTTAAATACCTTCGGTGATGGTGACTTCCACTGCTCCCCTGGGCAGTCTGTTGTTGACAACCCTTTCAGTGAAGAAAATTTTCCTAATATCAAATTTAAAACTTCCCTGGCACAACTTGAGCCCATTTCCTCTTATCCCATTGCTTGTTTATTTGGGAGAATAGACTGATGCCCACAACAGGGGGCAGGAGGTTATCAGTTTAAAAAAAACATCTCCCGTCTTGCTTCATCATCTTGTTCCTTGTTTCTGTTACTCCTGTTTCTTCCTTTCTTCCTACTGCTCCTTTCTCCCCTCCTTTGCTTTGTACTTTTTCCAGACACCCTCCCTCTGCCCCCGCTTTTGGGAACATCCCTTTCTTACACGAGGGGAAAGCCTCTCGTTTTGCAGCCTCTTCAGGAGAGGCTGCAGAAGTTGTGTTGGAGAGCCCATGCACGTGGGATGGCTTCAGAGTGAGCTCCTCCACGCTGCCAATTGGCATTTGCTTTTTGGCAGCTGCCTCTTCAAGTGTTGTGAAGGATTTCTGCACATGGCAAATCAAGCCCCGCATGTACATAGCTGCTTTCTGTTTGAAAAGGGGCTCTCTGGTGGTGTAAGCTGCTCAGCTGCTCTCTTCTCAAGTGACTGACTGTGTACAACACACTTGCAACAACTTGCTGTGTGAGGGTTAGCTGTGGGATGCCCAAAGTGGAGCTGGCTTGGTCCCAGTGGCTGAGAGGGAAGCGTGCCTGTGAGAGTAGTGCTGTTGACATATTATATGATATGAAGTAGGAAGAACTCAAGGCAATTTCTCTATTAAAATATATTCTGTATTTTAAAAAAAAAAGTAAATCCTTGCTGTAGAAGAAAAAAGAAGGAAAAAATGAAGTTGCTGTCAAATCTGTAAGATTAATCACTCAATTTTTCCTTGTAATTCACGTTGGCTGGCTTGTGTAGGTCTTCTTCCATGGCAAAAGGTGGGGGGGGAAAAAGCTTTAAATATATTTCAGAAGCTCCAAAATTGGTGGACAGATTTGGCACAGTGAAGTAGAATCAGGTATCTTATTTAGTGCACCAGATTGCTAATTGTAAGTTTTCAGTTAGAATAAAGTAGTAGTGCACTGATCTATACTTTTACGTACTTGTAATGTGATCAAGTAGGTTTCCATTTAATAATGATTTATTATACATCTTCTTACTTGAGCTAACTGAAAAATGCAGGAAGATGTAATGGAGGAATTAAGGGAATTGGTCTAATTAGCAGTAACTGGAGCTAGTTATGTAAATTCTTGGTGCAGAGATATTTTTGTTCTTTATTGTCACTTGCTCTTATCTTCAGCTATCCAGTGAATATGTGGGTTGCAGTCCCAGTTGCCTTCAGGAGTAAGGAATGAGTTAGTCTGGAGGAAATTGTAGGTTTTATCACCACAATTTATTGCAATTTTGGGGAATGCTGGCATATGCTGCTGAAATGAGGTAACTAGAATCTCTTGTGGGTTTGATCCATCTCCCTGAGTTTTAAAACCTGAAAGAGGCTTGCGAGTGTATGTGCCTTTCCATGTGATAAAAATGGGGAAGGACAGACAGGAACTTTCCTGTCAGGGGTAAGTGTACTGTTGAAAATCAGTGTCAGTGGCAATCATCACTCATTCTCTTTTTCACGATTTGTTGAAGCCACTGAAAACTGGAATCTATGTTTTTTACCTCTTTTTCTTTTTTTAATTGGTTTTGGTTGTGCCATGTCCTATGTGCCTCGCACTCTGTGTTGCTAAATGTGGTCCAGCCCATGAACACCTCCACACCACCTAATCACTCTGATGGTTTTGAGCTGTATAAATGAGCTGGAGACTGCAGTCTAAGCTTCTTGAAAAACAAGACTCCACTACAGCTTGCATGCTTTTAAAACTGAAATCTCTGTTTCTCTTTGGTGTCCCAGAAGCTCATTTTTAGTGTGTCTGCTGGTGGTGAGACTCTTCCCTTGGAGTGGACAATAGACTGGAATTAATGCTGCTATTTTCCATGTATATGAACTGTTGCATGAGGGTTTTTTGTGGGTTATTTTTATTTAGGTATTTTATTTTAATTTTTTTTTGCCAGGTTACAGAAGAAGCAGGTGTACCTGGAGCTGTGCCACACAGCATCACTTTAAATCTGTGTTGTACGTGTAAAAGAGAGCGTGGGAGTTCACTACGCATTAGCATTGTGGGATCCAGGCCCAAAACCCCATTGATCCAAAATTCAATGAAATCCTGAAGGCGATAGCAGGGATAAATGTGATCTGATGACTAAACTGATCTGGTGGCGCTGTCGTTTCCTCTTACGGTAGCGAGGGAAAGAAGATGGAAATGTTCTGCAGAACGTGGTGCATTCCAGGGATGTCTGCGCTGGCCCTAAGTTTGATAAACTATGAGGAAAAATATGTTGAGGTCATAACATATCTTCCCCGAGTCCCTGTGCAGTGTGCGTGGTCAGGGTTTGAGCTGAAACAGATGCTGTTCTTCAGCGTGAAGGAAGAGCAGTGGGAGAGGTGGGGGAAGGCGCTGGCACACGCTATGTGTGACTACGGAGCAATTGCTTGGCTTTTTTCTCACTGGCTGCTTCTATTTCCAATCTTTGTGTAGCAGTGATTTTTAATTTTTTTTTCTTTTTTAACTAATAGGATGCTACAGCACGTTTCTGCTTAAACAGTAAGTTACTGTTCAAAAAGCAGAAGTCTCAGCTGAATTTCCCCTGGCCACACAGTGTAATGCTATGTCCTGGATTCCTAACTGATACAGACAGAATAGAACAGTGTGACCAGTTTCCCAGGTGTGGGCTTTCATGTGTGCAAACTTCACCTTTTCTTGTATTTGTTAGAGGGTGTTTGATAGGAAAGTGTGGATATGAAACTGCCTGCGTTATAAAAGTGCGAGGAAGACACGTTCTGTTAGATGTGGCACCACTTTCTTAAACTTGGGTAAGTTGTTCTTAGTTGCACTTACACACCCTGGAGGTCAGTGGTGGTTGCCTTCATATGCAAAGCACAGCAGGAAAAAGCCATGTATGCCTCTGAGAAAGCAGTAAGGTGACTATTATTTATGTTGCATGTGTGCCCTTGACCAAAATAAGGCAAAAGAGAAACCTGGATACTTGTCTCTGGCCTGAAAGTTCCTTGCCGTGCAACAGCAAAATAGCAAGGAAGTGTTAAAGGGCTTTGCAAACACCACAGCAAAAGCAGGAGGAGAAATTCCAGGACAGTTTGAGATTCAGTCTATGGTGAAAAAGGTCTGGGAGCCTAGCAGTCAAAACGCTTCTCTTCTCTCGGAAAGCAAAATGAGTAATCTGGAGCATTAAGCAATAGAGCCAGCCTAGGCTTTTCCTTTCCTCTCTCACTGGTGATGTCCTCAGGGCTGTGAGATTTTGCAAATAAAGGATCAAGCTACTAGTCCGTGATCCTCAGAGCAAGGGTTGGTGTTGGATTGCCTCTGTGTGAAAGCAGAGAAAAGGAAATGCTGCATTGTCACTGGCTATAGGCTGATTTCTTTTTTTTCCCTAATTGATAATTAAAATTGAACTGAGAATAGGACAAAGCAAGTTCACTCCACAAGGCAAGTAGGGCCCTGAGTCCCAAGGCCTAGGGAGGCACAGTGTGTGCTGAAAGATGGCAGATTAGGTAAGTGTCATTGCTATCCTGGACTCCGTGGGATGCTGCTTCTGTGGTGTTGCAAGGTTTTTTAATTCTAGCAGGTTTGCTCTGCCATTCTTGCTATTTAGTAAGCTTAAGTTATGAATGAAGTTTGGCTGCCTCTGGGGAAGTGTATTGCAGAGCTGGGTTTGGCCTGTGGTTTATTCTTCTCCGAATTCAGTTCTTAAGATGGTTTTTCCATTGTGAGTCTGAGCAATAGCTCTCTCTGCTGCTGTGTCTGTACAGTCTGTGTAGGAAATGTTGAGCGAACCTCTCTGAAGTCCATGAATTCCCCTGCAGTCAGTGATGATACTTATTGTCATGCACAGATGGTACCTGAGGCCAGCAGAAGGCTCTGCTGGAGTCCAGAAACATTTGAGATGTGGGTGCCCCTATGCTTGCAGCCTTGGATTCAGCCAAGGATTTACACGCTCTGGCCTGCAACTGTCTTCCAGAGAACCCTTGTGTAATCTTGGGAAAGTAATTACATCTCTCTCTTCCCATGGCACGTGCTGGAAGATGAGGCACCGTAATGCGTGCTGCTTTTCCACCTCCATTTGTGTGATGTGCTGGTTGTTTTAAGATTTCCCTTCCCCCCTAAAAAAAGAAACAAAGCCGAGGTCTCTCTCTGAGGCACGCGTGTGCTTTTATGCACGCGCCTTAATTTTTGAAATCTTCGAGTGCTGTTTCAGTACAAGTAACTGAACTCATTGCTTGCAGACTGAAGTTTAGTTAAGCACAGCACTGCTTTGCTATGGTGATGACTAAGGTTGCATGCATGCAGAAAAAAGACTTGTTTAGACCTCATTGCGCTGCAAAATTATGCACTCACCAGGTAAGAATGACCTGATTTAATTTCGGCCTCGTTGTGTGTTTATATTGTGACAGTCTTTAATTACACTATCACATAGCTTTTTCTCTTTTGCACAATCCCTGCTCGATTCATTGCCCAGAATGGATGGTGCTCACTTAATGAGTAACTATTCAATATTTTGTTTCTTCCTGGTCCAGAGCATTGCCCCATGCCCTATTTACTTCACGTTATTCAAGTCCTGCTCTGAGACAGATTTACAACTTCTCAATAATTCCTCTGTGGACAGACTACCAAGTGCTGGTATTTCCTCGCAGTTTGTTACTTCAGTCTGTAATCGTTTAAGATACTTTTGGCATAGTTTCTGGATGTGTAACTTCCTGACTATTCAGAACAAGCAAAGTGAATAGCCAGAAATTTTGTTGTGGGGAACCACATGGATGTTAAGAGTTGGATTCACCTTTGTCTTTACTTCGTGGACATCTGCTAGTTGAACAAGCAGACTAGCTGGTGGCAGCAGTAGACTGTGCTCTATAGGAGTCAGGATTGAGAGATGAGGGACCTTTTCCTTTAGATATTTTCAGGCAGAGGAGACACAATGATATGACGTTCCCTTCCAGACTCGGAGAGGAATGAGCCCAGCCCAGCATGTGCAGCTTCTTCTGGCAGCCCTTTCCTTCCTCTCTCCTCAGTTTGTTGTCCTGCCTTATCTACTGCAGCCTTCATCTCTTCTCTTGTTTGCTTTGCCTTAGTCATTTAATTGCTTCCAGTCTTTGCTCCTCAGGCTTTGCCTTTTGGATCTTGCTGCTTTCCTCGAGAGCTACTGTGTTATTCTCTCTCTCAAGGTCCCTTCTGTGCCCCTGCCCCCTAAGCCCTTGCCCAGCCAATTCAAGGGCCCTGATCTGTGTCCTTGTACTGCCTATTGCATCCTCCATGTGCTCCCCACTCCTCCCATCTCTCCGGTTCAATTTTCTGCTGCAGGAACTTTGCCCAGCATGGGAGCAAAGTCCCTCTGGATTCTTTCAGCTGTCAGCACTCACTGTCTCTGCTTATCTCCTCCTTCCCTCTGCATGGGTTTCTGCTCCACGGGCTGCAAACCCCAGTTTCTTTTTGACCTCATTTCTCCAGCTTTGGGGGTTCAGCTCTCCTCTGCCCTGTGGCTTGGGAGGTTTCCCTGTGCTTGCTGCCTGGGTTCGAGGAGGAGGGAATGTGGAGAGCCAGGCAGAAGCCAGGAGCCTGCTCTGCTCTGGTGCTCTGGTGCTTGGGGTGGCGTGGAGCCACAGCTGATCTCACTCTTGGCTTCCTTGTGGCTGGAAAAGTAGGCACTTGTGCATGCACTTGTTTGAATAGAAGAGACTTGGTTTTAAATTCGACACCCTTTGTTGGATCTGCATTTCAGCCACTGTTCTGGATAGCACTTTTCTTGCAGTACAGAAAAACACCTCTCTCCCTCCTTTTAAATACTTCCTAGAAGGAAGTGGAAAGTAAATAGTTTCTCCTGGACTATTTATATGTGACGGTACCAAGAGGCCCTGTTTATTTCAGTAAGCAGCAAATAAACTGAAGTAGTTTGCCTTCATGTACATTGAATGTCAGAAAAAAGGGACAAGACTGAGTCTGATGTTATTTTTCTTAGCTGATGATGACTTAACATGTTCTAGCTTTTTTTTTTTTCTTCTTTTTAGAGAAGATTATTTAGTCTTTAAAGGTCCTTTAGAATTTCATTTAGTTCACGAAAATCCATTTTTGTGGAAACTGTGCCTGGGACAAAGAACAGTGCTCCGCAAAACAGAATTGGGAGGAAAAGTTAATGACTGGATTTGGTGGGTTTGGGTTTCTTTTTTCCCCATCTTCTGAAAGATGCTGATCGCTTATTCATTCGTGTGCAGAGGGAGAGGGTTTTTTCCTCTCATTAATGGGAGTTGCGTTTAAGCCCTGCAGTTGCAGTCACTTCATTGTACGTCAGCCTCTTCTGTTCTCTGCGTTGCTAATTGGAAATCCCCAATTTGTAGGTGCACCCTGTGTGTCCCAGCGCTGACTCACAGGAGCCTCTGTTCATTCCCTTTACTTCACAGGACTGCCTTTCTATTCACAGTTCATGGCAGTCTCATTAAAACAGTGTTTGAAACAGCAGCGTGCCCGTGTTCATTGGCTTTCTCTGAAAGCCCTGTAAACCAATGTCAAAGAATTAACAGTGGCTGAGAAACAAGAACAAACCCTAATGGCTTGCCAGGTCATTTTCCTTGCAGTAAATCTGGGTTAGTTTGGCACAGAACAGTATCTCAGTCACCCAGGAAATAAAAAAACAAACCAACCACAACACCTGAAGATGGATGATACCCAGATTATTACAGGTATTTCCCTGGATAGCAAATCTAATTGAACAATTTCTCTCTTAGCTTTGACTTCCAGGCACATTTTTTGGACATCTAGTGGAAACTTTTAGGCTGTTCTCAGGAGTGAAGGACTCAGCCGTAACTACCTATCTCATTAATGACTGATGCTTTCCAAGCTGGTCCGTGTCTCCTCTGTGAACCTGGTAATCACAGCATGTATTAAGGGGAGCAGACTCTCAGGACTAAGTTACTTGGCTTTAAGTGTTCACAGGCTGATACAAGCAGTCATTTGCTCAAAATCACGAGGACACCAATCTCATCAAGGGCGGCTTTAGGCGGATGGTTTCAGTTGTGTGATAAGTGTTACTTTGATTTTTTTTAATATGAAGTAGCTGTTGAGGCTTAATATTTGATTTAAAAAGTCTAAAAAAAAATCTGCTAGCATGTGTAATGCTTCTCCCATCCTCCCTGTATGCTTTCCAAGATGAACAGATTCTTCCCTGACTAGAAACTTAATCTTCAAGTTAATCTAAAGTGGAGTATTAAATCCTCTTTCACATTTCTAATGCAGTTATCCCAGTATTCTTTTCCAACGAGAGCATTAGAAACCTTAATCTTCTACTTGGCTTGGAAATGCTGGAACACACTTTTCTCTCTTGATCTTTGAAATGCAGATTTTTTGTTTCTATTCTTGTAAGCAATTTCCAGAATGTGAATATCCAGGAAACTGCAGTGCAGAAGGGACTCTTGTAAATGCATTCCACATTCCCAAACATGTGTGCTAAAATTCAGGTATTGGCCAAAGTAAGCCGTGAAAGGCAAGGTTTGTGCTTGGGCTGTTGGAATGTTGCTGTCGAGTGTTTGCTTTCCAGGTCCGACAGGTCTCGCAGCATCTGGTGACACCCTGCTTTGCCTTATGAATTCTCATTGCCTGCCACAAATGATCATGGAGTGGTTTAAATGATAATCTTTCACTGGAATATGCTGTGGTGGTTGTTTTGATTTTTTTTTTTTAATCTCCTTTCTAAAAGTTAGGTTTGGTTGTCTCAAGAAAGTGTCTTTTTTTGCCGTGCAGATAATGCAGTTGTTCCCTCTCTTTAAAGCTTTGGTTGGCAGCGTGTTTCCTGTAGATCCTTTGCTCAGGCTGGGGGCTGAAGTCTGCTCAAATCTCTCCTCTTGTGGCCTGTGAAATCCCTTGGTTTTGCAAATCGGCTCTAGAGTAAGGAAACATTAAACATAAAATGATTACTTTGAAACTAACTATGGTTGCGCTTTGGTTGTGCAAGTATAAAAAGTATGGAATAAAGTACAGTTCCATTTAATCTGTGAAAGGTGCCAGCAAACCCTCTGGGTGTTCTTCCAAAGAGGAAAATTAGCAGGAAAAGCTTGAGAAGAAAGTTTTCCACTGATTGTTCAAAATAAAATTCAAGGAAAGAGTAATTATCAGTGGAAGGGAGGTGGAAGGGAGATGGAACATTACCTTTATGTCCTTCCCATAAAACACAGCTTTGTCGGCTCATACACCACCGTTACACATACAGTTCCTGCAAGACCATGTCAGGAATTTCTGTAGAGACCAAGGTGGTGTAAAATGATGGCCTTGGGTCCTCTTGGAATATTTTGACATTAGTTGATTTAATTGCATTTGCTGTAATCTCTGCCTAATCTCATGACAGCAGCTTGTATCACTGCACCTGTGAGTTATCTGAGTAAATGCTTGAAGCAGAGATGTTTCTTTTGTTTTCTGGTAGTAAACTCAATTAATTTGTTGTTGTTGTTCTCCCTCTTCTCCCCTGTTCTCTCCACTGTTAGTTATGTCATGCATTCATTTCAGCAGATGAATTGCTCAGAATACAAATGTTTTTGGTAGAAGCGTGAGGAACTTTCATTTTGGAAAGCTGTCACCCGGTCTGTGGTCTAAATGGCTGCTAATGCTGGTCTTTCTAATCAATCTGTTAGGATCAGCATTCCTTTGCTGATCTTTGCTGGCATACTGTGGATTCACTGTCGTGACCCTGCCTATGGTCCTGAAGGGTGTCTCCGTCATGGAATTACTCAGTATGGAAAATGAAATTCCTTCATTCATTGCCCATACAAGCTTTTGGAGATGATGGATAGCTTTCCACCCAGAAGGCATTCGTTCATGCATTTGGTCTAGTGCTATGCATTAATATCAATAGAAGAATTTTTGCATGATGTTTCTTCAAGGGAAAAAACCAAACCAACAAAGAATTCCTTTTACTTTAAGTTAGGATTTGTCTGTTGAACTCCTCTCAGTATATTTAACATAATAGAAGATACATTGTGGGAACACCGTATCAAACCAGCCATCCATCTAGGTCTGTGTTCGGACTGTGGTCATTACTAGATACTTACAGAGAAGAGAAGAATGGGAACGGGGCCAGGACAGGGTTATCTTTCCTTACTGTGGCTGCTGAACATGTGCCAGGCATTGATTTAGAGTCCATGGATCTGGATGCTGTATCTAGAGCACTGTGTTTAAGACTCTCTGCGGACCTGTCCTCTGTGGAGTTGCCTAATTTCCTTTTTAGAACCCTCCTCTCCTCTGACTTTGAGGGCCTCTCGTTGCAGTGAATTCTGTGATTTTAATTACACACCATATAAAGGAATCTTTTTGTTTGCTTGAAACCTGATAATTTCATTGGGAACCCTTTGACTTGGTGCGATAAGAAGTAGAGAGTAATTTTGCTGGTTCCCTTCCCCAGGCCCTTTGTAATTTTAGAGTATCTCTATGTGTACTCCCTTCCCGGGATGGAGAGCCCTGTTCTCCTGACTCTCTCCTCTCTCCTCATGCAGACACCACTCCATGTGTCTGATGGGCCTTATTACCCTTTCCTGCATCTCGTCGATCTCTATTAGATCCTTTGGGAAATGGGCAGAGGAAGGGAGGGTCTCAGAATAACACGCGGTACTCCAGATGCTGGGACTTGGATTTTTATTCGTTGTATTATTACTTCTGTTTTTCACAAGCTGCATTTTTTTTTTTTTATGCTGACTTATGGCATCACTTTTTTCTTTATTGTTTATTCTTTTGTTTTGACTGGAGTCTGTTTAGGTAATATGTACAGTAAAAATCTGAATGGAAAAATCTGAGTATCTTTTATTACTGTATTTTCTATTGTGTGTACTGGCTTTGGCTGCATCTGCCTGGCCTGTTCCCCATTACATGGGAAAGGCTGGAGCAAGATGCTGAACTAAGCTAAGCTGAGCCTGGCTGATTTTGGGGCCAGAGATGACACCATCGAAGTCTGTAGCCGCTGTATCTGGGTCTCAGTTACCTAGATGTGGGTTTACAATGTATCCTTCCCTTCTTAACTGCTGTTTGGGGATCAGTGATATCTCAAAGAAACTTTGGCTTGGGCAAAGCTTGTGGGATGAGTAGAGGGGCAGAATCCCCCCGTGCCTATGCTCTGTCAGTCAGGGGGAAGCGTTACCTCCCTAACCCAAAGGGCAGAAAGTTGGAGCATTTGCCCAAATTCACAAACATGAAATCTGACGTAAAGCAGAGACTTAATGTAGGATTTCCCAAATCTTAAGCAGATCTACCTCAACAAAGTCTTCCTCCCAGTAAACTGGCAATTTCTTTCTTAAAATTTGCTGAAAGGATAGAGCCCCCCTATCCTCCTCTGCTTTCCTGGAAGCTGAAAGCTTCAGCATTTGTTGCTTTTGAGTACGAAGATCTAGACAGTGCAAGGCATGATAGCTGCTGTCCCAGGGCTTTCATGTCACTATTTGTTGCATTATTTACTTTGATCTGATTTGGCCTCTTGACTCCATCAAAAGCGCCTTTCGATGTGAATTAATTAAGAGAACTGTATTTTCTTCTTTCAGTTGCCTTTAAAAGAGAAATGTGCCCAGGTGGCATTAGGGAAGGAGAGAAGTGGGTTTTTTTCTCTGCACAAGCCGTGCTTTTGTCATGGACCAAAGGCTTTCTCTGCCTTCCCTTACATTTGGGAGTCTACTGTTTTTATGGATTGAAGGTGCTTTTTCCTGGGAGTTTAGAAATGCCAGGACGGAATGAGACCCCTCAGTGGCATACCAGCCCAAATGAGCAGCTTTCTCATAACGAAGATGACTTTAATATTGCAGCAGAACACTCAGTTAATTATGAGGTGTGAATAAGGAATATGTTTCACAGTGCCTTGGCAATTTTCTGAGTTCACTGATCCGTAAACAAGATTATTCCCTAATAGTCCTTCATTTCTGCCATTATTGCACAAGGATATTCAACTTTAAATTAAATTAAAAATTATCATCGTTAAAGTTAGTTGAGCCGTGGCTAATCTTTTGAGAATGTTTCCAGGATTAACTATTTTAGATTTGCTCAGTTATTTGGGGAAGAGAGAATTTTTTGTCGTTCTTCCTGTGCCATTTTTATAAAGACCACACTGTAGCAACCCTCTGCTGGGAAATGTGAATTAGACCAGTTTTTCTTTCTTTCTTTTCAAAGTCCTTGACACTTCAGGCAGCTGATGTGTTAGGGGGGTAGTGCTTCTTCAAGGTACATGGTAGTTTTTTTACAGTTCTTTCAGCTTTTGCTGACCCAAGAGCAAGGGACTAAATTTGATTCCTGACTGCCAGCTGTCCAGCCCAGCTCTGTCTGTGGCCCTCAGCCAGTTTGTATGGGAAGGAAATGACACAGGCTATTGGTGCAGAACTGTCACACAGTTTGTGATCTCTCTGGGTTGTGCAGAGCTGCAACTCCTTGAAGTAATTTTTACCATTACTTGAGCGTCGTCGTAGATTTTTAAGGTCAAGAGGGACCATTTATGATCATCTAATCTGAACTAGAGCATGGTGCAAGAGACAGAGCTCCATGTAAGAATTACTGCATGAAGCCTGCATTTCTCTGTGAGCTGTGTCACACATCTGTCAGCAGCCCTGAATTTAAAGACTTGATGTGATGGAGTATTTGAAATAATCCTTAGGTGGATGGTTGCAGCAGTATGCTATTCTCGCTGTTAAAAATGTGCCTATTTCTAGTCTGATCTGTCTAATTTCAGCTGCCAAGTACTGCATCTCATTATGTCTTTTTCTAGTAGATTAAACAGGGCTCTCCTTGCCGAAAGTCTTGCAGTCTGTGATTGTTGTTTTATGGTTCTTCCAGACAGACTAAAGGCTGGGCTTCCTCTGGGTACATCTCCTCAGCAGTTGCTGTTGTGATGTAGTTTATGTATTTGGATTGGAACAGGTCTCAGATTAGATAGTTGGGTCCTGTTAATAAGTCTGCACTGGCATGGAGATCAGAGTGGGTGAAGCAAGCTTTCTAAGCATTTGCCAATCTTTGTTTGTTTTGTTGTTGTTTTTTAAAAATTTTCTCCTTTGGATGTCATACTAAATTGTTTGAAAGCAGTAAAATGCAGTTATGTTTTGCAGCGCAAAATTGACATATCGTGAAAGTCAACGCTTTGCTGAGTAAAACCAAATTGATTAGAGTAAAATTAGCGTATCTTTGATAATAAATCCCTATGGAGCAAGAACAAGCTCTTCCCACGTGCTTGTTGTGTTTTTAGCACAACCGTGTTTCAATCTTAATTGGAAAATTAGTCGTACGAGGAGGTGCACTTGATCTTGCATCTGCACGCACAGATGACATTTGGATGGTGCGCTGCTCCTGATCTTAGGAGCGCTGCCACGCATCAGCAGACACAAGTGCTCAGGGTCTGGAGTTGACATTTTGTCTGGAAGGGCTGTGAGCGAACACGTGGTCTTTGAAATGCTGCGCTGAGCCCCTGCTCACAGTGGTGAAGTTGAAGAAAAGGGAGTGGAGAAACTTTGGAATGATCGTCCCTTTTAACACAAGATTGTCCCTCACGATATAGTTCCCAGCAGGTTTTGCATTGAATTTACTTTTAGAAACCAGAAAATACATAGATTGATATCTTTATTTCACACCCAATATGTTTTACAATCAGGAAGCATAATTTCAGAGGGGAAAAATGCCTTCTGCTGAGTTGCTGGCAGCCTTACCTAGAGTATGTAGGAAGCCGTCAGGAAAGCAGGGATGTCAGGTGTTGACCTACGCGGATGAGGCTTCATTTGTGAGATTCAGTTAGATTAAAGTGCAAAGTAATATGATTAATTTGGCTTCAGGTTCAGTGTTTAAGAATGCATAAGACAGAACATCTGCATTGTGCCTTTATACCAGCTGAGACTGTGACCCAGCTGTCAGACTACTCTGTGGTTACCATTATCTTTTACATAAAGACTATTCACATTCTCCTATTTGATTTTTTTAAGCATCTATCATTACCTCTCCAGAAACCCCTTACTAATTAGAGGTGCATCTTGCATAACTGAAGAGCAATTATTGTTCCATTACCAAGTAATGAAGTGCACACTTGTATGAAAAGAACGATGACTCAAGATTTGATAAAGTTCAGTACGATTCTTAAGATAATTTCTGGAAGTGTTTTCTGCCTTCAAAGCTTATATTTTAATAGGTGGCAGATTTTATTTGCGGTATCTTACTTTAAAAAGTATTAAGGAAGAAAGAACATATGTGAGAGCTTGAAAAAGGGAGCTGTTTCCATATCAAAAAACTCCAGGCAGAGGCTTTGACAAAAGATATCTCCCTGCCATGGGAGGACACCAGAGTTTGTGATTACTGATGTTGATTTAGTGGGGTGATTCAGTGTGTTCTTGTGCCCCTGGCAATTCTGCCAGGACATGGAGGAAGCTTCAGGGAAGGCAGGAGTCCTGGGAATTCAGTATGGCGTGGTCATCCCCCCAGTTACGTTTGAAGAAGACTTTAGTTTTCGTGGAATCATTAAGGTTGAAAAGGACCCTCAAGATCACGGAGTCCAACCCTTATTAATCCAGCACCACCATGTTCACCACTAAACTGTAGCCCCAAAGTGTCTCTTGAACACTTCCAGGGTTGGTGATTCTACCACTTTCCTGGGGAGCCTGTTCCAATGCCTGACCACACTTTCAGTGAAGAAATTTTTCCTAATATTCAATCTAAACCTTCCCTGGCACAACTTGAGGGCTTTTCCTGTTGCCTCATCACTTGTTACCTGGGAGAAGAGACCGACCCCCAGCTCAGTACAACCTCCTCTCGGAACTGCGGGGGTTGTTGTGACCCAAGAGCAGGACCCAGCACTTGGACTTGTCGAATCTCACACAGTTGGCCTCAGCCCATTGATCCAGCCTGTCCCGATCCCTCTGCAGAGCCTTCCTGCCCTCGCAGATCAACACTCCCTCCTAGCTTGGTGTTGTCTGTAAACTGACAGAGGGAGCACTCAATCCCCTTGTCCAGATCATTGATAAAGGTGTTAAACAGAGCTGGCCCCAACACTGAGCCCTGGGAACACCACCACTGACTGGTCCCCAGCTGGATATAACTCCATTCACCACCACCACCACTTTCTGGGCCTGGCCATCAGCCAGATTTTTACCCCACGAACAGTGCACCTGTCCAAACCATGGGCTACCAGTTTCTCCAGAGAAATGCTCTGGGGAGACAGTGTCAAAGGATTTAGCAAAGCCTTTTCGACTGGATAACATTGCAGGGCTCTTGAGCGAGTCCAGATGGTGCTCCCGGGCCCGGCCTGCTTTTGAGATGCGGGATTCCCCGTGCAATCACTCGCAGGGTAATGCTCTCTGCCAGTTAGGAATTGTCTTCTCTTGGGCACCCCAAACACGGAGGTACTTAAGCAGGAAATTATTTTGAACATTTAGGTCCTTACATTTAATGCTTTTTTGAGTAGAGCTTAGTGTGACGACCACGATTGGCTAATCCCTCTAGCAGAGTCCCCCAGTAAGTGGGACACATAATCATAATGATTACTGGGTCATTGCAGCAGAACAGCTGGTGTTGATTGCTGTAGTTCTGTTCCTGTTCAGCACAGATGAGGTTTCCACATATCCAGTATCCTCATGATGAGGCTGCAGGCTTAGGGAACGGGATGGTTAGCAGTGCAGATCTCACTGGCTCGCTAAACCTGCCTCTTGAGGTTCTTCTCACCTTCTCAAACTAGGCTTGGTGAATTTTAGATCATTGATTTTAAAGGCCTTTTCCAATCAGTTAATGCTAATTTTCTTGGACTGCTTCTCTGATGGGACTTGCTGTGGCTTTAGCAAGAAGGGAGATACGCTGTCCGATTCAGTAAAAGAAAAAAAGGCCCAAACCTAAGGAAACCAACACAATCCAGGAGATAATCTGCAAATGGTCACTTCTGTCAAATGAACGTCAGGTGGTAAGGGACTATTTGGCTTATCAGACATAGAACCTCTTATCATGCACAGCCAGTTATGTAATTCCTTTTATAGACTAGCTCAGTGCTGCGTGTGTCCAGTTGGATTGTCTCCAAGGCTCCCCTTGGAAGGCTATTTGTCTGACAAGCTTGCCTGGAAAGCTTTCTTTTCCTTGCCTAAAGGCCTCGATAGCCAATTTTTGCCCACTTAATCCTTGTGTTTGTGCATCTCTTTTATCCTCCTTCCTTTTCCTGCCTGCGTGTTGATGTGTGGGCACACAGAACTAGAGAGACTGTCAAGTGAGATACAGAACTGAGGTTAAAGCCTGAGAATTCAGCAGCAACTCCTTATTTCATAAGTGTTTCTGGGGAGGGGACACAGAGGATTGCCATTTCTTGTTACTAAATAACGTACTAACCTTCTTACTGGCTTTGTCTAGGCAGGTTTTGTGCAGTGACAATGGCTGAGACTCTCCAGAGAAGCTGCCTTTGCTTTTGCCAAAGAGAAGTGTATGTTTGGAGTGCTTATTTTCATTTTTATTTATGTCCTTTGGTCAAGTGCCATGAGAATCTCAGCAGTTTCAGAAACTTATGCTTTTCATTCTGACTTGCAACCATTTTGAGAAAGCACAGAACAAAATACATCAGGAAGTGCAAATGTGAGAGATTAAAAAAACACCACCAGTGTCCCCACCAGATATACTGAGGGTCATTTTATAGGTGAGTGAAGCAGTAGAGAGCCTCCTGCTTCGTCTTGGTAACTGGCATGCAGAAAAAATGAAGTTGAACTATTTTGTATAGTGGCTCGTGCTTACGCCTTGCTGTACCCTAGTGCAAAACATGTCTAAGTGAGATGAGACCTGAAACTTAAAACTGGGCCAAAAATGTCAATATCAACACTTTCCCCACATGTTAGTGAAGAAACTTGCTGCCTCTCGCTTTCTTCTGGACTCCCAGAGGCTTTAGTTCTCATTCTGTCAGGCCTTTCGGAGACCCCTGCTCCCCTTCCATGAGTGTGTTGGATAGGCTTCCTTTGCCATGCCCATGGGGTGCTGCTTGCCTGTTATGTCAGTCTGAATGATTGTGAAAAGGATTTAGCCTGTAACATCAGTCATAGTTTAAGAAGAGGATGATTCTTTCCTTTCCTGGTAGTGTACTTCTGCTTCCCAGAGGGTTGTCTTCCCAGAGAGACATCTGGCTTTTTTTCTGTCTTTGCCATGGATTTCTGTCCACGAAGTCCCCTAGAAAGATTGCCTGTTACTGGACAAGAGTGATTTGCTCCTTTTTGGCTGGACAGTCTGAAAGGGATGCTAAATCTCCAGGGGAAGGGTGTGCACTTCTTTCATCTCCGTCCCCCTTGGAAGATGTGTAGACACAATCATCCCCATGCTTGGCCCAGCTCCGGGGCTGACTGACTTTTCTTTCAGCCATGAGGTGAAGCCGAGCTCTTTCCTTGGCTGCAGCTGGCCTCTGTGGACACTTGAGACAATACAGCAGCTGCTGTTGGATGGGCTGTAGTTCAGGTTGCTGCAGGGTGAGGGAAGTCCTCTGTGGGCTGGGTTGTTCTGTCCGTCGGCCGCCGAGCAATCAGCTTCAGGCAAGTGGCTCTCCGGCTCTGACTAAGAAGCACCCCTCACTCAGCAATGGTACCAACTCCTTTGTAGCTCAAGGAAAAAAAACCAGGGAGGAAATAACTTGGAGCTGCATATATTAGTGGTCTGAAGTGTTTCTGGATCAGAGGAGACAAAATAAACTTTCTGCATGAGCTTGGATGTGTGGTGCTCGGCTCCCTCACCATGCTCTGACAGCAGTGTGATATGAAGGCATTTGACACCTTTCAGTATTGGCATCAGGAAGAGACTCAGTCGTCTTAACACCTCCTAGCAGTTGGGTAAGTAATTTCCTGAGAGCAGAGGAAGGAATGTTGTCCTCCCCTCTCCCTGGCAGGCTTTGGGAGGTGAATTCCTTTGTTTTGGAAACAAATTTGATCTGAAAACATTCTTTTCCATAACAAAAATAGACTCTGTGATACAGTCTCTCGACCTGATGTGAAGACTGAATATTTCTGTTGCAAGGAGGAGCCTTTGGTGTCAGGCAGTAGGTGACTTCATGCATGGATGCCACACTGCCTGCTCTGAGTAACAGCCATGGTGTCAGTTATGTACTGAGGTCCAAAGAGCTGAAAATGTGCAAGTGTGAGGGGTTACGGATTTCTTCTTTGCTCTTCTGGTGTTCTGGTTCAGTAAAATGTATTATATGGAGCTATTTATGTTAAGAAACAGAGCCCAAGCAGCTCTGCTCCCCACTTTCACCTGCTTTATTCCTTCTTCCTGCCTACATGCTGTGCTTGCTCTGGGTGGCTCAGGTGGATAGAACCTTTGCTTAGGATGTGTGCCAGCCTCCTGGATAGAGAATCACAATGTTCCCTGACCTGCTGCCTTCAGGAAGGCATCGTTTTTCTGCTGAACTCACAGCTCTTCAGCTTGTCCTTTTTGTCTGCAGGAGTACTGAGCAGTCAGCAGTCACCAAGAACCTGCTTTTGGTTTTTTTTTAAGGGAAATAACAATTACAAAAGCAGCAAATCATGTCTGATGTGAACGAGCCCCTTTTTTTTCCTTTCTAGCCCTGCCATGGTGGTAGAGGATGTATTATGGGCTTTCCTAACCTTAGTTCACTTTGATGGAATGGTGTTGATGTATTATGAAGTAATGAGTGTGTAAAATTCAGTAGAAATCAAATTGTCTCTTTAGTTCTACTTTTCTTTTGTCCACAAATTTGTAAAGCAAATGGATGTTTATTTATGGATTAGGTACTATCTTCCCAGAAGACACTAAGAAATTAATACACACAGACCATGTTGCAAATTGCATTTAAATAGCTATTGCCTTATTTTGCCACACTTGAGTGGGAAATCATGCTGCAGAGAGGAACAATGGCTGCGTGATAAATCTCAAAAGAGGTACAGATGAGGCGTCCTTGTAATGAGAGACGATAATTAGCAACTGCTTTGTTTGGGATGGTGCCGATGGTGGATTTGGATGCGGCAACTCTGTAGGTGTGGTGAGAAAGCAGAGGAGGGCCAGGAGTAAGGAAACCCACTCTTGGATCACCATTTTCAATCTCAACCAACTTAATGTTGCATAATAGGAGCACAGTCTAGCAAAAGCACTGCCAAGAGATAAAATGCTGGGTTTTACTCTTCCTCCTGCACCTCTCTGTCCTCCCAGCATCCCCTCTGCTGTTCTCTGCAGCACATTTTCTCTGAGATGGTTGGTATGTTGTCAAATCTTTTTGTCCTTTTTTTTTTGGTGGTGAAGTTTTCCTTGCTGTGAAAGAAAAGATCCTGCCTTACTCCCTTCTTCTGGCTGTGTGAGTTTTAATTAATGTTTTCGCAAAGCATGTTAAGATCCTTGAATAGCAGTGTGGTTTTGGCAGTGGTTCAGTCTCCTGGAGAAAAGCGTATGCCTTGGAGTCTAGGAAAAAAAATAATCTAACAGGTTTTTAGGTTTAGAAATAGACAGGTAAAAAAACCAAACTTGGTGGGTTAAAAAAACCTGCTTGTCTTTAACTCATGTAATCTGAAACTTTAGTCTCATAAAAGCATTATATTTTTTAAAGTAAATGGAGTCCAGTGCCTTTCTTCCTGAAGGCGGGAGTCATCGCTATTGAAATCTTAGGAACAATGTTCATATTGCACTAGTTTATTTCCAAAACCGTATTTCCTTACAGGGCCTTCCCATTCTCTATTCTCATGACAGAAATTAAAAGGAAACTTTGAAATGTGTCAGCTGTTCTCGTAAAAGATGGAGCACATCCTTTTTTTTTTTAAGCAGTTAAAGGAATGAAAACCACAAAACCTTCTGGATCGCTTTCAGTCCACAGTAGGGTAAAGATCCTGAGTGTGTCCTATATCAACTATGCCGGATCAGTCTGACTGGAAAAGCCCTTTTTCCTAGTCTCCATTATGAATGCTTTGAAGCAGGTCTCTGTTTCAGGCTGTTACCACAGTGCTGAGATGTAAATCGGCAGCAGGACAAAACTGGTGAAGAGCTCACCCACTTCTCAGCGTTGACCCAAGCGTAAGAAAGGCGTTTGCAGTGCTTGGGGATTTTTTGGGCATGGTTGACTTGCTTACAAAATACACTTATGGAAACCAGTGTTAGGAATGTTAGGAGTCACATCTGTGGTTCCTCTAAGATGGTTAGCTTCCTTATGGGAACAGTTCTGCATTTTCCACATGCTTGCTTTTAAAAGTGTCCATGAAGCAGCTTGAGGATATCTGGGAGGCTGGATAACTGGTGCTTCTGGAAATTGCAGGGAAGCCATTTGGGATGAAAAGCTGCTTGTTACAAAATGTTTACTTGCTGGAGAGGGTGCATTGTACCAAGCACACACTCCAGTTCCTTCTTTTGAGAGTGCAAGGAATTTTGTGTCCTATGTCCTCCCATTTAATTTCCAGTGATGGTGATGTTGCCATTCTTTTTGTGCTAGGCTCTGTTGTGGATTGATTTAATCCACTCTGCCATTCTTGAAACTTCTGATGGGAAGTATGGGCATGGTCTGTACATTCCTGGAGAGCCCTTGGGTAGGCAGTGTGGTAGACTGTAGGGTGGACAGCTTTCCTACAAACACAGAGACAGGTGACAGTTACCAAAACGTTGTCTGAGGAGAAGCCCAGCAGTGCAGCTCATGCTGAACTCAGCAGTGATTGAGGTGTGGACGCTCTGGTGGGATTCAGCAGCTGTGGGGCAGCCAGGTGCTCCCCCTCAGACCTGAGGTGTGTGGTCCCAAAGAGCCTGCCCAAGTTCAGCATCTCGGGAGCTGTTTGGTCCCTGGGTTTTGGCTGAAGCAGATGGCTGAGGTGTGATTGCATTGACACAGACAAGATGCAAGCCATAAAGTAAGTATCTCCACCCTGTTTTTCCAGAGCTGCCTCTGCCAAAGTGCTGTAAGACTGGCTGGCACTTGGGATTCTGGATAAACTCTGCTCTGGCCTTCTCATTATTGATTTTAAGCATGTGTTACCATATCAACGTTATTTGTAGTCATCTTATTTTTTTTCCCTGTCAAAAGGCAGCCTATGTGCTGGTATTGTGAGATGACAGAAGCTTTTCCTTTTATGAATCTGTCTCTTTGACTGACCCACAGAGCAGCAAAGGGAAAGCTGGCCCTGTGCTTTTTGAGGCTCAGCAACATGTTTTTCCATCAAAGCTGGCATCAGTTGCTGTGAACTCAAAGGCAGGTTTGCCAGAAAGGTGAAAGTATCTTGCACTCTTGTGCACAAGAAATACCAGATCCAAAAGGTGCTTTTCTCCAATAGTCCTTCCAATTATTTTTTGTCAAGCCTGAGCTGCATTTGGACCGTGTGGGGTTTGAGGGAACTGAGTCCACAGGAGATGAGCTCTCTGTTGCTGATGGAGAGAAAGAGGGTCCCCAGAACATGACTCAGAGGGGAGGATGGCTCTGCATCCTCCCCATGCACTGCTGATCGAAAAGGGTGCATGGGGTGCTCGTTTCCCTTGACAAAAGTCAGCCTTTCTGAATACCCCCTCTGCTGCCACTATTCTTGCAGGGGTTTCTAACAGCATTCACCAGGACTTTTGTGTGTGGCTTGGGGTGCTTTGTTTTGTGAGAGCAGATTGATCTGTCAGGTTCCCATTGAGCGCTGTCTGAGGCAGAGCAGAGAGGGCAGGAGAAGGAGCATCCCCTCCTGGGTGGGAGTGATGATCCTGAGCAGTGATGGGCTCACATGAGCATTGTAAATCCTGAGTGCTGGGCTGGTCAGTGCCGAGAATGCTGGCAGGACACTGATGGATAGCACCCAGTGGGATTGTCTCATTCTTCATCAAGTGCTGGCTCTCTACCAAGAGTTGTTCTAAAAAATAATCATAAAGAAGAGGAAAGAAGTTATGGTTCCTGCTGTGAAGTCAGCAAGAGCCAGCTGTTGACAGAAGTGAGAGTGGAATGGGGTCTGTAGGGTTTTGACTTCCTTTACCATAACTTGCTGGATGCTGATATTATTTTTATCAGATCTGGCCTTGCAGAGTCAGGAAGACAGATCAGCAAGAGAGAAAGAGAAATTGAAATAAATGAGGTGCCTGGCACGTTTGATTTTTGAAGTGAGCTTGTGTGCAAGTGGGAGATGGTTGGCTGAGGCGAGGGGTGTGATGTGGTACAACACAGTCCCCATTCTGCAGGTGTTACTGGAGGGGCAGACACAGGATCCTGATCACGTGTTTGCATCAGGTCCAACCCCACAGTTGGCCATCAGCCTCGCTGTGTGCCCAGGGACAGGCGCAGGGCACGGAGGGCAAGGAGCCAAAGCAGAGAGTGGCCTGCTGACCTCGGAGGAAGGAGGGAACACGAGCAAGCTCCTGCTGACTCCCAGCAGGGTGAAAAGTAATTTATTAGATTCATCCCAATGAAAAAAAAACCCCAAACACCTAGACATCCTAGAAGGCTTTGCTTAAATGACAGTTTTTTATTAGCCCTAACCATCTGCAAACCCCTCTCCCCCTCCCCCAAAATGCAAAACGAAAAGGAAAAGAAAGCATTTTTCAGTCGACAACATGTTTTGTTTCTATCTTGGACACTGTCTAAATAAGAAATGTAGAAAAAGAGCTAGATTCAGTAGCAGTCACACTCCTCCCAGGGGTGGAATAGAAAAAGGAAGCTATTGAGATGTTCCTTCTTCTTCCCACCAGCCCGGGTTGCTGAAGGCTGGTCAATGCAACTCCACGTATTTTTCTTGTGGAGCTTACCAAAGTGCAGTTTGGGGCTGGCAAAGCTATCTGCAAATCTGGCTTGAAATAACCGAAAAGTTTCAGCTGAAACAAACACTTCTTTCCTCTCCAGGCATTTTAGAAATGTTACTGCTTCCCTGCGAAACTATCAGTATGGCACAGATAATAGCTAAGCTTGTGTAATAAAACAAGAAAACAAAAAAGGAGGCAAAGAATCAGCTCCTGTTCTCTTTGGGAATTTCTGAGAATTGCAGGCATTTCACTCAGCAAAAGCCACCTTTTGAGCTGGGGCAGAGTGGGGTCAGTTCAGCACTTTCCTGGAGAGATATGAATTTGTACCTGAGCGTTTGCCTGCTGTGGTCAGTGGAGCTCAGGGGGGTCAGGGAGCTCAGCGTTGCTCTCTGTTCCCTCTCTCTATTTCGCTCATTTGTGTAAAGTATTCCTTAATCCATATTTGCAAATGGATGCAGTAACCTCCTTTCCCTCTCTGTATTCCTCCTTCCTCCCCCTTCCCATCTCTACATTAAATGCTTGACTTTAAATTGGTAACTCTGCTTCATGGGGTACCTACAGCACTCATGGCTGACCTTCAGAAGTTTTCCTTTTTTTTCCCCCTTTCAATATGTTTGTAAGGAAGCCAAATCATTTAAACCAGCTGGAAGATCCCTGAACTGCTACAGTTCCATAATGTTCTATAATCATTTCCCTCCCAGCTTATAAAACTGGCTCTCTCTAGTTTACTGCCAGGCCCTTTCATTGCAGAGTGAAATAATAAAGGTCTCTGAGGACTGTGTGCTTCTCAACTCTCTGAGAGATCGATTGGATCAATTTGCCTCTGTGTGTTTCGATGTCTCTGTCCTAATTCTGGAGACAGCTGCTCTGGTGTGCTGTCAGGTGGCTGTTTGCAAAGGGAGGGACTCCTGGTTCTGCTCAGGGCTCTAAAACAAGCTTGTTAGAGTTAAAAACCCCTCAATAACAAAAAAAGAGGGAGCAGGGGTTTATTGCTCTGTAATAGGTACTGCTGAGTTGGGCAGAGTTTTTCTTTGTCCCTGAGGTGAGGTGAGCAGCCCTCATGGGGTAACGCAGCACGTACGGTTTGGGCAAGAGTTTAAACTCATGCAGATGATTTATAGTGATTTTTGTAACGTGAGTTTTATTAAGTTGCCCGAAGCACAGTATGTTCATCAAGGCTTTGCCTCGTTTCGCTCCATCCGTCTTGTAAAATCTGTTTCTTTCTGGCCCTTGTGAAAAGTGCCCTTTCAGGTCTTCTCCCTCGTAGCCCTGAGCTATCAGTTCGGGGAAACGAAACGGAAGCAGACAGAGCAGCTTCGCTCAGGTGAAGTGCACTTGGGTGAGCTGGTGCTTTCTGGAGGAAGCTTTGACAGGCAGCAGCCACTTAGGTAAACTCCACTCTGCTGCTTCTCTGCTCCTCAGAAAACACTGCAGCAACTTCCTGCCCTGAGACATATTTTGGAAAAGGGCCCTTTTGCCTGAGTATAAATAATAGATGTACATGTAACCTGAATTTTTTTTTCGATGACTTACAAACAACAGTCTGTATTGACACTTCCCATTTTTTAATTACGTTTTAAAAAATCTTACCTTTGTTTTTACTCCCCAGTTCAGCTTCCCATGATTTGTTTTTGTTTTGGCTTGTAGGTGTATTGGATGCTTTACTTGTTTAATTGCATTTTAACCACAGGAGTGTATGTGATTGGCACTTGCAGTAAGTCTTTATTTCGCTAGGAATGTTTGTGGAATAGCAATTCTGATGGCTGCTTTATGGATGTTACATTTAATCAATAACTCAAATACAGAAAATAACAGCAGCTCTCTGTCTTTCTTGGTTGGCAATATTACCCATGCTGGCTGGTACTTTTCTCTTAGTTTTTCAGCAAGGGCTATTTGTTGTGTTTAATGACAGGATCAAAACATATGCAGTGCAAATATTAAAGGAGAACAAGAAAAGAAAAAGAATCTCTTAGTTTAATGCAGATACCTGCTTCCTGTAAGTAAACCAAGCAAGAGTCCCCATGTGTTTTCCCTCTAGCCAGGCGGGCGATGTGCTTCTAGCATGGGGTGCCTGGGGCAGAGGCTCTCAGTCAGGTGGGAAGGTGTGGTTACTCACTGTCAGCTCCAGCCCCATCCTGTAAAAGGTTGGGGGTGTGTTACAGGCTGTGGCAAAATCCCCAAGGCAGAAGCTGCTTGCATTTTTGGCTGAGTGCAATATTCCATAAACTTTCGTGAGAAACTGTGCAGGATCTTTCCTGCTTGCCAGGCTTTTAAATTTCAGAATTTAAGCCCACTTGTGTGGAGATGGAGACTACAAAATCGTGTTGTTTTCTTGCTACTGCTTAGTTTTTGGAAGTTGCCAATGCAGTTCAAAGTGAATATATCTTAGTGACTTAAAGAAGACTGGAACATTTGTGGTTTTATTTTTCTGGCAATAGATGAGACTGAATCGTGGTCAAAATAGGATAAAATGTAATTATTTTTTATAATTCTGCCAAGTTTCAGAATTATTTTTTTATTGATGTGCTTTTTGGCTTTTACCATTTATTATCTGTTTAGATGAGATATAAAGAATAGCTTTGCAGAGGAAATCCATTTAAAGTAAGCCACTAATCTTTACCGGCTATTGCAGATTTTAATTTTTATTTCTCACAGATGAACCCTATCATAACTGAACCACAAACGTATGTGATGAAAGAACCAGTCCATTTTTAATTTGAAGAATTTAAGGATTTGTAGATGTTTGTATGAAAAAGCAACGGAGATAAAAGTTGCTGGAAGTACAGTGCTTGGTGTTTCATGCCAACAGTAATAGCACAGGCACAATTTACTTACAGGGCTGCTGACAAAAGAAGTAATTGGCTGCCAATTTTTGAATTGTTTTCTTTCAGATTCTCTCTGTGTTGCAGGATAACTCTGGCATTGAGTTGCATTTGATTGCAAACATCAAAAAGTTTCTCTGAAGGGATATCAGCTCTGAAGAATGTTATTTTGATTCTTCACGATATTGCTAACAGACTCATGTCATACTTAAAAGGAACAAGCTATTTTTGAGGATGTTAAAAATAACGGACTTTTTCCTAAGAGAAAAAGAGTGAGGAAGGTTGGAGTTTTTTACCATTTATTTTGTATTTAGAGATGGTTTTGGCATATTTACAGATTACTTTATTTAATCTGACAGAAGCAAAGGGATGGGGTAGATAAAATGTCAGATTAAGAGTTTTCCGGAAAGGAAGTACCTTCTTCCTGAAGTATTTAGTACTGACATGCAGTCAGCTGTGTTTTAAGTAGCTGAAGGATGGGAGAAGTTTTTGGAAAGGAGACCAATCTCCCCATACACACTCTGTTTTACTGTCCTGAAGGTCAACAGTCCCCCTCCCCCATCAAAGCAGTGTGATGACTGCTCCTCTTCTCATCCTCTTATCTCAAAGTCAAGGATTCAAATCGTGGATGCCTGATTTTTCCCCCCTCCTCAATTAAGTGCAAAATGTGGATTTAAATTGAATTTTACAAGTAGTTTCAGATTACAAGTAGATTATGTAAGAATAAAAAAAAAAATTCCAAACAAGTAGGTTTTGAAATAAAGCAGTACTCTTCAGGCTGCATTTCCCAGTGGTTCAGGTGATCAGAATTCTCCCTGCATTTCTTTGCAAATTGTGCCCATATTTCCTTCTGAAGCCAGACTTTTGCTTACCACTTCTACTTGATTTACCAGAAATTCTCACAACTAAACCATTATGTGCTGCTCCAAGCATTTCCAAAAGGTTTTTTTTGGGGATGACCCGACCTCAAATGATGACTTATAAAATATAATTCAGTTGAGCAAATATATTTTAAGAAAAAAAACCCAACAACCCACAACTGAGCATTTGCCCTGATTGAGAGCAGCTTTGCCTGTAAAAGTTTTCTTTCTTCCCCTGCTTCCTCAAGTCAAACTCTGTACCAGTAAAATGTTTTAAATTCCTTAAAAAGTTGTTTCAGGTTTGGGATTGGGACCAGCTGACTCTTACCTACCCCTATGCTTCTCATCAGTGCCTGTCCCATTTTTAGGGATGATGCATGGAGGATAAAGGAGGATCACCAAAACCAGTGACAGTCTCACAGACATTGATTTCTGTGCCCTTTCTCTGCATTTTTGTTTGTTGATTGTTTTTCTTTTTAAAGTTTGCTTATTGGCATCCTTGTCAAAGACAACAGCGAAAAGTTAGATCCTTAATTCCCTAATTGCACATATATAATG
This sequence comes from Mohoua ochrocephala, assembly GCA_013398855.1. Lineage (NCBI taxonomy): Eukaryota > Metazoa > Chordata > Aves > Passeriformes > Acanthizidae > Mohoua > Mohoua ochrocephala. The sequence goes on from VZTA01004160.1 coordinate 202,413, forward strand.
TTCCTTCTGTAAATTAACAGACTGGCTGGACCAGTGTGTGTTGAGTGACATGAAACCCTTTACAGAGAGCATCAAAGCAAGGCAGCAGGCTTCCACATTTTTTATGGCTTGTTTGTAAATTTTTACTGGGACACTTGATTCCCAGGGACACTTCAATAATTTACACTCAGGATAACAGAGCCTTGTGCATGAGAGGAGGATAACCTCCTCCTTTCTTCACATAAAAGCTGTCAAGTAAGGTAGTTTTTTGTGATTAGGAAGTGTTTTAGATACCGTGCAGACCTCATGCTCCCTGCCTGTGCAAGCAGCCCCCTTGCCAAGCCTGGCCATGCAGAGTGAGTGTGGTCCATGGATGTGGTGCTGTACCTTGGGGATGGCTGTATTCCAGCGCTGCCAGATCTTCCCTGTGCAGCCACAAAGGCAGCAGTCAGTCTGCAGGAGGCCTGTGTGGTTTTGGGTTCATCTGCTCCTGCTGGGCTGGTTCACAGAAAGCACAGCTGCTTTTGCACGTGGAGCTGCTCTGGGGAAAGCAGGGGTTTTCCTGCTTCCTGTGCTGCAGTCCCGCTCCCGAGTGCTCACTGGGGACACCAGTGAATGGAGCTCCAGTGGCAGCAGATTTTTTGGATACTGCCACTGGATCTCTGACAGCAGCAGAGGTCTTAATATTGCCACGTATCTTTTCCTGGCTCATCTTTTTTCCCCTCCCTTTCCTCTTTGTGCCTGCCTTCCTTTCTTCTCCCTTTATCCCCTCTCTTCCTTCTAACACATACTCATATAGCCTCTCCTTCAGACACGTGTTTTCACCCTCTGCGGTCCAAGCAAGTGGTCTCCAGGCTGGATACAGGCATCTCCCATCTCAATGGCTCTGCAGGAACAATGCAAGGAGAGTCTGATGCTGTTCCTTCTAGAAGGTGTGTTTGGTAGGGCTGGAGACCCTGGGGAATTGCTACAGATCTTTAATGAGCATTGCAAATAGAGATCTTTTCCCAGTGGCTTGTCACGTGCCCAGAAACAGTCAGTTGTCACTGAAATCAAAACCAGCAGCATCTCTGCAGTCCCTCTGCTAAACAACAAATTCCTGCTCCGAACCATGGAACTACTGAGTTTTCCCAATAAAGTGGTTTCAGAACGTCGTCAGCATGGGCAAATCTCTCTAACTGCTTTTTCAGGAAAAGCTGAACTGTTCCACCTGATACTTTTGAGGAAGAGAACAGTTTCAGCTTAACATAAACTCCTGACAGAGAAAATTTTCAACCTGAATGAATAAAGCTTGTCAAAAGCACAAGCAGCTGTAAATAGGGATTTGTAGCTGAATGTGGGGAGCATTCTGCTGCTGTCAGTGCTGCTTCTAGTGCAGTTACTTGAAATACCTCCATAGGAGCCTTTCGCTGGGCTAGGACAGGGAAAAATGAGCCTATGCCTCAGGTGTGTGTGATGCAGAGGAAATAAAATGGCTGAAATCAGTGGAAGCTTTAAACTGCAGGTGTGGTGCTTTGGTTTCCCGAGATCTGGCAGATCTGGTGGCCATACTTTGATGAGGTCTTATTTTTCCTGTTAGCCCTCCTCCACTTTGTCTCCTCCTCGCATCGGTGGAATGTCTGGTATGAAGAGAAACCCTTTTTCATGTTCTTGGTCACATCTTTGATCTGTTAAGTGCATTTTGCTGCTTTACTTTTTTTCTTTCTGTTCCTGATCCCTTACTGTGCCTCTCTCTCCTCCTATCCCTGTTCCTCCCAGTTTTCTTCCTCTACTTTCATCCCACACAGAATGAAGTATGTACTGCCTAACAGAATAAGGAAAAGCCGTGAGTGGCTTCACCTTCTCTGCTGTATATGCCCTGCCCTTGCTTTCCCCAAAAATCCAGTAAACAGCAAGAATTCCAAATACGGTCACAATTGAAAATGTACCCAAAGAATTCATGACATTATCGGTGAAAATGAGTTAAAACAGTTGTGACTTTCATAAAACCTCTCTATGGCTCCCAAAAGAGTCTGTAAAATTTCTCCTGTTTGTGTGTGTTTATGCATCTAGGTCTGCGTGGGTAGTGGTAGCTGGGGTTTAGGGCTCTCCAGGGAGATAAGGAGCAAGGATGCCACACACATGCTGTGGGGAAGGTCAAGACTACTCATAAAGAAGGAAGGAGGAAGGCTTTTCTTCTCCCTTGCAAAACCTGCAGCTATGACTGGTATTTTATTTCCCTGAATCGACAAGTACTTTAAGCGAGTTAAAAATGCGGATGTGTCTGGAATATATTGATTTTTTATTTTAAATTCAGTTCTTTTTACTCCATGATGGATTTTCATTCTTGTTTTCTCCCTGGGATATTGCATACACACTTTCCCTTCAATGGCTGTCCTCAAGGAGGGCTACAGGCTGAGCTAGGTGGAAAAGATACTTCTCCAATATAAGATGCAGCTGTCTGGACAGATGATAAGGAAGTCCTCCTTAAGTAGGAAAGGTAAGGTGCTCTCTATAGACAGAATAGGGCTCCTGGAAAACATGCTTATTCTCAGCAGGGGAGTCTGTCAAACTGGTTTGGAATCAGGTGTGCATCTATCAATGACCTAAAGCTTTGACTTGCACTTAAAATAGCCCTTTCTAAATTTAAAAATGTTCTGTTGTCAGTAATTAAGAGTAAGAGAACACCCTTGCTTTTATATTCATCCTTCCAATATCTTCCTATAGTATCAGGGGTTTGAAAGTGCTAGTCCAAAACTCTGGTGGTTGCTGGGAGCTGGATCTGTTTCCTAAGGCCAATATAAATGAGAGCAACGATCCTCTCAGAGTGAAGTGACCTGGCCAAAACAATCTATTGATACACCAACACAACTGCTGCACACTCATCTCGGTCTTTTAGACATTCCTGATGGAGAGTCCCTCAGAGATCTTAATTGTTTATTCGCTTCCCTTGAGGAAGCCTTCAAAGAGAGCACAGAGCAAGCTCACGTTGTATTCCAAAGCCGAGTCAGCTGCAGTGTGGCATAAACCTGTTTCCAATAGTGGTCTGCAACAGCTCACAGAGCCGTGGCAATGAGCAGCAGCTGAGGAGCTGCCCCACGCTGTTCCGTAAGCTCGAGGCGCCTCCAATGGCACAGGCAAATTAAAAAAGCTGCCTGCTCCTTAGAGAAGTTTGTTTTGATTAACCCAGAGTCCATCTGGTACCAGCGAAGTGTATGTTCCTGTAAACTGCACCATACTGAATTTTACTGGGCCACCTACCCTGCTGGCTTAAATTGTAAAACCTCGGAGTGCCCTGATGACGTAACCGATTCCAGGATGAGCTGTGCTTTTCAGGAAGCCGGGACTGCCAAATATCTGTCTTGGCCTCTGCTCGAACGGCACGAGAGAAGTCCCTGCATTATTAAGCTTTTCTTGGATTTTTTGTTTGTTGTGATTCTGGTTGCTTTGGGAAGTATTCCTGAAAGGCTTTTAAAAGACAGCAAGCAGGCTGCATGCTGGGTTGCTTTGTGGGAAAGCTGGCATGAAGCAGAAGCGGAACCTCTGCCCACACGGGCTCTTTTTGCACGTGTTTAGCGAACCTGACGATCTGGATTTTCTCCTCTAATTTTATAATTTTCTTAGGAAAATCTGGAAGATCCCCACCTTGAAATGTTCGCATACTCTGGAGGTAGCATATTGCTGTGTGGTGCTACCATCAACACGCTTTCCCTAACTACATCCCACACCCGCTCTCATGTGGGAGTGAATGCGTGTGTGTGTTTTGGCATGTTTTTGGCACCACAATTGTGCTGGTTGGGGTGGAGCAGGTGACAGGGAGTGGTTCCCATGAACAGAGCGATGTTTGGCAGCCTGGAGAGGTTGGCAAATGTGGGGAAATCTGACCTGTAAATGACTTTTTACAAGACAGCTGTTAAAAAGGGGTATAAAACAGTTTAACTGTTAAAATAGTAATTTCTTTGCTTCTCCTAGCTAAAGACAAAATTAAGAGCTTTGGCTGATCTCAAGGTTGTCTGAGCAAAGTTCAGTGTAACCTTAGATGTGTTTGCAAGCTGAGATTTTACATGCTGTCTGTCACTGACATTTAGCAAACTTCCTCATCCGGGCCCCGTTTGCAGTTCGTTTGGTTTAATACACAAACTGTGTATTGTTCTTTCACCTGCACCAGGTGGGAGATGTTTTACTAGTTACCTTCCCTGGCACAAGTAGCAGCCCAGTAAGGTGCTCTGGAAAACCACGCGGGTTCTTGTAAATCTTCGAGGCACTGAGTGTGACCTGTCCATTTATGCCACTCCCGCAGGTCGATCTGATGGGTGGAGAGCAGGATTGCTGAGCAGTGAACCATGTTATCTTCTGTGGTTTCCAGACAGACTTCAGGGCAGCAGCTTTCTCAAAATGGAAAAGTTTCACTTTTTAATTGAACTGTTCATTGCCTGACCGTGGGTGGAGAACAAACACATGGCCTGGAGATGATGGCCACCTCACAAGTTTTAGGTCACTGATGCGAGGTGATGCTGTTTCTGAAGGATGAAGTTGGCAGACTTCTTGACACTGATAAAAGTGCTCCTCCGTCTGTAATTGAAGCCTTAGAGAAAGAGCTGAACTGTTCTAGTTGATCTTTTCCCAGAATAATTCCACCAAAAGCAAATATTTGTAGTGGAAAATTCCTGCCTAAAGTATTGCAGAGAGTTAAAAGTAAAAGCAAGTGAAAACAGGTTCTTGAAAAGAGTCAGACAGTGTGATGAATAGAGGGCTCTCCTCTCTCCACACATAAAAATGTAAACAAAGTGCAACCAAACACTTCCTGCTGCAAATCACGAGGGGGTTGAGTTTCATAAAGGGCTCCAGTAGGGGACAAAAGCCTGGGGTTTGATCCAAATGCTGTTAAAGTCAGTGAGAGGCTTTCCCTTTGGTTCCGGTGGGCTTTGGAGCCGGGCCATGGTGAGCACTTGAAGGCCAACCTGACCTTTCATGGGGAGACAAAGCTGAAGGCTTAGTTTCATCTCTCTTGTACTTGCTGGAGCTTGATTAAAATCAGTGGGAACTCAAGAAACTTTGCACTTTGAGGCATTCAGCCCTTGAAGACTAGTCTGACATTTAAGTCAGGTTTGGTGCTTAAATGTCAACATTTGACAATAAGGAGACACCAAAGACTGGAAGTCGTCTGGCTTGCTTTACGCTGTGTGGTTTAGTTCCTCAGTTTTAGGCATGGCACTTAGGGAAAGTTTTCTGAAGAAGAGCAGTTCCTTTGTACAGAGCATCCAGATGTACTTCTTTCATCTTGGTAAATGCTGCCTCTGTTTCTTGCTGGCTTTGCCCTGGTGCTTTTTTCTGCAGTGTAATCTTTTCTTCATCTCGCCATGGTGACCAGGCTTGCAAACTTCCTACTATAGAAAATTTGAACAAAACCCCAGATATTAGAGACTCTTGGCTGCATTAGGAAATGCTTCGGTCTTGTTTTTTCAAAGACTTGAAGGGTGGAACCAATCAGGTGATAGACTGTCTCAAGGAATTTGGAGAGGAAATAAGATGTGTTTTATATGCTCGATGTTCACAGGAGAAACATATGAGGATTTCATGCTTGGAAAGGTATCTTGCTTGAAGGTGTTGCAATACAAACTGCAGCTTTAGTAAATCATTTAAATAGAGTATCCTGATACTGATTGTATGTTATACAATAGAACCTGCAAATGTTTTCCTTCTGAATTTATTTTGCTTACTTGATATTTATAACTTCTTAAAATAAGTTGTCTTTTTTTTTCAATAGTTTTTACCTCCTATATGCTTAAAATATTCCTGCTGTCTCTTCTGTATTTCTTTTTGTCATTGCTTTATTACAATGATGGAGCCTCTGTAAGGTTCAATAGAAATGGAATTATCATGAAATTAATGTCATGGATATGACACTGTTTGTTATATTAAGAAAGTTCCTTAGACTTTGGCAAGTGGTTCTACTCTAAATTAAAACAAATGCATAGTTTTGGCTCCCAATACTGTTTAATTTTACTCATTGAGAAACAGGAGGGGTTTTATGAACATTCCTACAACAGTAAGCCACCTGTGTGTTTGTGTCTGTGCAATTAATTATCATAGCACTTTGTCAGCAGACTTGTGATGAAACTTAAGCGTGCAGAATACGCTCCAAAAAATGCTTAGAATCAGTTCTGCTAGATAGTTATTCTTCTCTCTAGAGACTGAGCAGAGAGCTGGGAACAAGGAGTTTTTGCATTTTAATCACGGTGTAAAATTGAGTTGCTCTGTTTGGGTGACCTTTTAAAAATGTGTCTCCGTGTAGTCTTCTGGGAGTCTGAAGACAGCAATCTCACTGAGACACACGTGGGATTTTTCTGAGGATTAAGGAGTTAATTGAAGATTTAAAATAATGCAAAACAACAAACTAACAAACACACCAAAACCAGATTTTGATGGTAAAACTGCAATGTATTATAGCATGTATTACTTGAACTAGTGTCCTGGTTTGAGACAAATTTTCGGAGGAAACGCTCTGGGAGGAATGTCTCCTCTATAGAAGGCAGGTTACAGCCATCCCTCCCCCACCAGGTTCGGGAAAAAATTCCTCAAAGGAAAGTGAAAGGAGAAAAAAACTATTTATTTAACAAACACATGAGAAAAGAATAATGCTAAATAATAAAACCTCTCGTTGTGGAGAGAAAACCTGAGATTTGAGAGTCCTTTCTGAGGGTGTGGGCTCTCTCTCTCTCTCTCCTCATCGGAGCTGGGTCGGCTCGGGCCCCTCCGGGCCGAGGTGTGAGGGCTCCCAGTGAGGTTCTGATGTTCTGGTGCTCTGAACAGTCCAGAAGAGAAGAAGGAAAAACCAAAGTCCCAGGGAAACAAAGGAGTTGAACTCTCCGTCTCTCTCCTCCGAGAAAAGGAGCCCAGAGCTGGGGAAAGCAGGGAAGGTGCTTTCCTCTGCTCTGCAGCAGCAGGAACGCAGGGGAGTTAATGTCCTTGGAGCACAAAAAACTGTTTTGAAAAGTTCGTCTGGCTTTTTTTTCTTTCTCTTGCACCCAATTTTAAAGACACAGAAAGGCACAGGAATCATGTCTGGGCATAGAGCAGGCGATAGGGGATACACATCATGAAGTCAGCCCAAGACAATTAGTCTCAATATTTTACTTACGTGGAAAGACCTTTGAAGAGTAGGAGTGATGTCATTATTTATTGCATTTGGGGTGGTTAAATCGATGAACACATTTTTCTCCATTTGAAAAATGAGATAGTGTTCCAAAGTACCTCAACAAACATTTGTTTCCTTGTATTTCAGCTACCTGACTGCAAATAACAACCAGAATTTCTTGTCTACTGCAAGGCCTTTTTTGAAGAGAGCTGCTTTGGTGATAAGCTACGTAAGTATGAATGGACTTGACCATGTATTTCTGTGTATTTGATGAGAATGAACAATGCATAGTGGTATCCCAAAAGACTCAGAAAGCTCAGATGGGAGATCTTAATACAAAGTTAGGCTTGGAAATTAGTCTAGAAAACTTCAACTGGGCAGAAACAAGAATATTACTGTGTTTTCAGTTCAAACCTTCTTTTGATTTACAGTGGTTGCCCTTGCAACCCTGTAATCATCTGCAGGTATTTCCTGCCCTAAATACGGGGGACTCCGTGGCACTGGGCTGCCTTGTCAGTGACGTGCTGTTATTGCCAGTGCAGGGCTGAGTAGGAGTTGTAAGAAAAACTGCTCCTTAATGTGCTCCAAGCAGGACCCAACATGTTGCAGAGGAGAAAACAAGCACTTCCATGGGAATATTCTGGGTGTGCAGCCCCCTGTATTGCTCCAGGACCCAGATCCCCTTGTTTGTCCCTTGACAAGTGGTTACCAGAAAGGTGAAGGAGTGGCAGCTTGCAGAAATCCTTCCAGGAATTGGGATTGCACAGCATGAGAAGCACCCATGGAGCTTGTCCTTACACTTATGCCAGCACAGATAAATGATAAGAACTTTTAAAACATCAGCATGATTTTCCCCTCTGCATTTAGGTAGCGGTCAGTAGCAAAATTCTGCAGCCTACAGTGCAGCAGAGTGATGGATTTGTCCTTCAGAATGCTGCCTTCGTGGTGGGTACTGAGCTGTGCCAGCTGCTGTCAGTAATGCAGACACGGAAGAGGGACACAACGTGACCGTGTGCTGCCTGTGCTGGGGCTTGGCAGGTTTGTCACCCCACGTAAGGTGGCAAACACGCATTTTGCCTAAACTGCTGAGCTGACTCTCTTTGCACAGCACGGAGAGCTATCACAACATTTGCTGGAGGCCTTAGTTCTTCTTAGTAGTGCATTGCTAACCGAGATGTTGTTCTTTGAAGGTGATCCTCGTGTTGTATTTCCGCCTCTGGATAATGGGAGGTTCCATGCCGATGTTTTCGGAGCAGGACAATCCAGCCTCATTCTCGCCGTATTTATTGACGAGGTACGATGACAGCAGTCAAACAAAAGTTTTCAAAAGTGTGGTCTTGATGTTACATTTTTCTACACTAAAATGGTTTGCAGGTGACAATGAAAAAAACTTGTTTTGTTGTCTTAACTTAATTACTTCTCTGTGTTGCTCTGTCTAGGATAGAAAGCAACCAGAATTATTTGAACCCCAAAGCACCTCGCAGGTCCTGTGGAAATTAGGGATGCTTCTTACTGAAAAATGTGTGCTTATTTTTATGCAAAGCCCAAAGAATATAGTTTTTAGTTGCCTGAGCACAGGACTGGAAAGCCCAGTAACTGAGGCATAATTCTAAGTCTTAAAACTGGCTGCTCCTGAGATGTGGGATGGAAGCATTCAGAGTTTTGGCTTCAGCTGAAGTTTGTGTAAAAAGGGGGTGACCATGCCTCTTGGTGTAATATCAGTGACTGAGCAGTGAAGGTGGAGGGGCCATGTGCACGAGTGTTTGCTCTGTTTAGCTACTGAAAGACAGTTTGGAGCCTTCTGGAGGAATTTCCTGATGTCTCAAATGAAAATGGGCGCAGTCTTCCTGTGTGTCATGTTCTGGCCTTGCTGGCTCCTCATTCCAGCAATGTAATTGCAGCTGAGACACAGGTTAAGATCAAGCAATCCTTATCCAATATCTGCTGCAGAATTGGACTGGATCTCATTTGGGCAACCTTTATGATAACATGGCAACAGCTCTTATTACCATCAAGGCTAAAAGCGCTTCCAGGAAGCACTTTGTCTTGTTTGGAAAGCTCTGACGTGTTTGTTTCTGGTGGAGTTATTAATACCAGACTCGGTGCGGCACAGCGTGAAGGATTTGCTGCTGTCCCTTTTTGATATGTTTATGCTGAGATGGGGGTCACCAAGTCACAAATGATCCTGGCCTAATTTCAGTCACCTCTTCTGTGCTGCACGTGTTCTTTTGCGTGTTTGTCTCTTTGCCTCTTGTAATGACAGGGGAAGGTTTTTTAAACCCAAAAGCTAAGTCATTCTCGGAGTATGAAACAGTGCCTATTTTTACCACTGGCACTGTGGATTTTATTAACAGCCTTAGGAAAAACAAGTCAGAGTGCTGCTGGCTGAGGTCCTCCCTTGGCCCCAGCAGCAGCCCCGGCTTCACCTGCAGTCCAGCAACACCTACCCACTCCAAACCTAATTAAGGAAATCCATTCCAGTAAAAAGCAGTATTACTGTTCTGAAGGGATTCTAAAACCCTTTAATTATCCCAGTTCTTCCACTTCTGCTGAGCTTGATCTTAATCCTCATTTTAGTCAATTTGCCCAGAAGCCTTTATCTTCCATTCAGGAAACCCATCCCTTCAGCAGGTCTCAGTGTCAGTCCTGCAGGTGCAAACACCCGGTGACTGTCTCTGAACTGACAGCCCATGGTGCACCCTCTGACCACAGCCCTTATCTTGGCAACAAACCTTTCCAAAATTTCCTCCCCTTTCAGGCTCAAACTGTAACTCTCACCTGAGACTTTATCTTGCTGATAAAATCCGAGCTGAAGCTATTGCTGCTGAGCTGGCATTGTGCCGGTCATCCCAAATGCAGGACTGGGATGTCAGGTGGAGCTAGCAAGGTTCAAGTGGCACAGGTGTGGTTTCCAGGAAGGTCAAGGAAGGTGATTCTGCTCTTGTGAGACCTCTCCTGGCACATTGCATCCAGCTCTGGGGTCCTTGGCACAGGAAATACATGGATCTGTTGGAGTGAGTCCTGAGGAGGGCCACGGGAGCATTTGTGTTTATGGTCCAGCCTCAGAGAAGCTCCTAAGCAGTGTGTGTTCCTCAACTGTGGACAGCTACAGTGCAGCAGCATGTGAGGAACTGGTGTGGGAAGCTTTTAACAAGGTTTTGAAGGGAATAATTAGGATACAGCACGGAAACCAAGATGTTAATTGCAATTTGGGTTGAGTTGGGAAGAAGGCAGTGGAAGAGCTAAGTTTGCTGTCCAGACCAGAAACTAAAAGAAAGATCAGTTTTGGGTAGTGCTCTTGAAGTGATTAATAACACCATCACTGTGGTTGAAGCAAGGGTTCGTCCCAGGCAGTGGGCAAGTTGTTTTGTAACTCTGAAGATCATTTAGGTCACAAATGGGAGTTTCTGTTTTCAAGGAGTTGTCTTTATTTGAACTGGAAATGTGGTTTTTGTGCATGTCTCGCCAGGGTAAATGTTATGGTTTTCAACAGAGTTGAAAATTATTGTAAGACTTGGCCAGCTCTGTGGGACTAGAAGGAAGGCTGGTAACAGTGGAATAAAAAAGAACAGTAGTTTGGAAATGTGTGGCAGTCTTTGTGAAATTCATGAAGTTAGATCTGGAGCTGGGGTCTCGGCTGGCACAGGATGAATCCAAGGGAGCACTGTAACTTTTGCAGGGTTTATTGGGGCCAGCATTAGGGGTTAGGTGTAAGTTAGGGGGTTGAAAAAGTAGTGACTGGTGAGGGTCAGACTTTGGGATCCCTTAGAGTTGATACAGCCTAAATTACAAGAGTGGGGGTATGAGAGGTCTGTGCATCCATGGTTGTGTGGAGGAGGGGGGCATGTAGAATTTAGGGTGTATCAAATGAATCTTAAGGGGAGACAGGTTCCAAGCAAGCCAAGGAAGTGGCTTGCAGCAGGTAGTTCAGGTGGTTGAGCTGGGGAGCGTCTTCCTGCAGGATGCCAGGAGTGTGCTGAACATTTATGCAGGCTCAAAGAGAGATGTGCCAAGTTGAAATAAGAAATCCAGGCTACTAAATATGCAGAAAGCACATCCAACTCAGAAACTCCACTCATCCAACTCCTCAGCTAGGAACTAGGGAAAAATTATCATCTTATATGCTTTACTTGGCACTGACTTTTGGTCACTGCTGAATAGACCTTTGATGTGGCTCAGTTTGGCCTTAGAAAGTGCCTATGTAGTCTGTGTAACCCGTCTCCAATATTGGACAACACAGATGTATAAATTAAAGCAGACAGATAATGATTTATTTAGCAATTGAAAGGCTAAATATGCTGAAATAATGGCAGGTTTTAAGTCTTTAAAAACAGTCATCTGTTCAGCATGCTCACTAAATTACTGTTGTTAAAATTACAAGCGATATTCCCAAATACCTCAAAGCTAAGTGACATAAACGAAAGCCACATTTCCTTGGCCTTCATTGCGTTGCTTGGCAAAGGTGGTCTGAGAAGATGAGATACGTCCATCATTCCCTTTCCCAGCGGAGGCAGAAATGAAGGTGTTTGGAATCCTGCTATTCATAAGCCCTGCCATGAAAGCCTGTCCATCAGGCTGTTGTGCACCGCGGGAAGGATGTACTGTCTCCAGTGGCCTTACCCTAAAGAACGCAGACTTTGATCTCAAAATCTGCTACGGGTAAGCAATATTTGAGATAGAAAACCCAATCCCAAACCTCTGCTCAGACGTTCTTGCTTGTATTAGACAGAATTTGAGGGAGAATGCAACTAGAAAGGTTTTGAGGGCTACCCAGCTTTATGTAAACAGAGTGTACCAAAAGTGCAGCTCCAGCGTTAGGAAGGTGTTGAGTGGAGGGCTGACATGCTCCAGACGTTTTGCACAATGTTTCTTTCTTCTGCCATTCTTGAGGGGGCAGAATTAGGAGGCCTCTGGATAAACAGATTGTATTACCAACACTGTGGCAAGACAAGGGAAAAATCCATTGTGCAGCATGTCTCAAGCTGCGTGAAACAGATTAAATCTTACCTGTAATTTCTAACTGAAAGTCTGTTTTTTAAAAAGCTATGTCTTTGGGAGTCAAGTTATATTAATTTCTGCTGGCATTTGCCTTGTGATCTCTGGTGGCTGATCACTCTGGGCATGAAGCAGGTTATTTGTGGTGCTTCCTTAAATAGTTAATGCATTTCTACTTGGACTGCCTTGAGATAACATTGTCCTGTGGTTGAACTGCTCTCTCTGTAAGCTGGCTTTCTGTATTCCTTTGCTGTTTCAATCAGGTAAATGAGAATTCAGTGCTGCAGAAAGCTGAAGAAGTGCTTATACATAAAAACTGGCACATAATCCTTTTCACAGAGATTTATGACTGTTTTCTGAGCAATGCATTTAATCATCCCAGTTGTAACTTCAAAGGGAATGAACTACTGAGAGGCAGACCAGGGACCTGTGCTGGGAAAATGGGTCCCTGTGCCAGCTGGTTCTGCCAAAGAAATAGAAGTCAAGTGTAGCAACTACTTTGGTGTGGAGTTTTCATGGATCTTAGGCTAGAAACTAGCATTAAAATAGACCCCTGTGCCATATCAGCTCTTGATCAGCCAGGCTTGCACGTGTTACCTGAGTGGTGAAATTCTGCCTGGTTTGTCAGTGCTTCCTGTCGTGTGCCCAGAGGTGCTTAAGTTCGGCCCTACGTGTAATCCCTGCAGGCACCCAGCATTCAGGGATCACTTCTAACAAAAGGGAGAGCAACACTGTTGGTAAAAATTGCTCTCATGCCTCCCCAGGGGCCAGATAGTCCATACTTTAAGTGTAAAGTGTAGTCTTTATTTCAAGGGGTGTTGGGGGAAGGCCTGGCTGGAAGATGGTGCACCAAAGCAAAGGCCACCCTCCACAGAAGGTGGCACTCCCAGAGCCACATGACAGATTTCAGCATCTCTCTCATTCAAGTGTTCTTGGTGTGATGAGTAGACCCTGGCAGTGCTGCTCTGGGATTTGATAGGCATTTTAATGGGTCGTGGTGCTTGCTGCAAGTGCTGGTTACACAACAAGGCTTCCCTGCCAGAGCCTGCGTATGGAGTAGAGAGGCCGCAGCCAAAGCAGACGCCATTGACTGCTCCAGGCCATGCATTTTGCTTTCCAGAATACTTCCACGCAGAAGGGGTAGACCTTGGCCAGTCTCTGAGGCAAAGCAGCGTGCCCAGAACATCCCTTTGGCTCCTGCCAGCATGGGGTGGGTAATGCTTTGGGATACAACAGGCCATTTCCAGAAACATGAGGTCTGGTTTTTGATTTTTTGAGCATCTCAGTGGCTGTCCACAGAACCCTCCATCTGCTGCTGCCTCAGTGAACCTCTTCTGAAGCAGTTGCCCACTGCTGGGCACTGCTGGGGAGTTTGGGCTGCATGACTCTGGAACGTGCTGCTGGTGGTGAGGAGTTGAGGCTCAGGTGTGATCACAAGGCACGTCCTAACCCACAGCACACGGGGTTTTGCAGAGGGAAAACAGTGTGAGATCAATCCCAGCTTTCCCAGCACTGAGATTCTGACAGCAGGCTTGGGTTTCACTGGAAATTCACAGGCTCTTTGAAGGTCTTTACTCTTCAAGAATTCGATATTTTTCAGATTCTTAGCCACAGAGTTGAAACAACTGAGAGAGAGCCATTCACCAGATTAAAGTTCTTCAGGCTGTGTAGCTAGAGAGGACAACACAGTCTGCTTTTCCCCTTGTGTCCCTGGTGCACATCAGCCCACCTTGCAGAGGAGTTACCTTGCTATTCATCATGCTGCAGCTCTCTGCTTATCCCCATCTTTGTCTTTCCTACTCCTGTCCTCTACTGATTGGCAGCTCTTTTCCCTAAATGCAGAAGGTTAGATGAAAGGGAATACACAGGTACTTTTCCAGGTACAAGTATTTTCTGACTAACTTATACTTGCATCTGGATGTTAAATGGAATTAGTCTGTCTGCTGCTTGTTTGTGTGGTTTACTCCACTATCTCTGAATGAGCTGGATAGACAGAGTGGGAATTTTTTCTTTTAAAGCTCTGAAAAGAAAATGTTTAGGCTGACAGTATACAGAGCAGGAAAATAAACTCGTGTGGGAAGGTATGACTGGGACTGGGAGCCCCCAGGGGAAGTGCAAATATATACAATTTGAAGACAATCTCCGAAATACCACCACCTGGTTATAATTGCAGCCACATGTGTCCTGGGAGGACATTATTGTGAAGTGACTCGTCAAACACGCTTGGGTTTAGCGCTTTGTAAGAGGATGAAGAGAGCCTTGAGCCGAAATCAGTTCAGCTGTTAATACAAATGAGAAGCTCTTTTCCCTAATAAAAAAGCTGTTCTTGCCCTTGTAGTGAACTGAAACCTCCCTGAGTGCCTGGCAGTGTGGAGGTCGTGTCAGAAGAGCGTAACCACGGTCTGTGACTTCTGAAAGGGCAAAATCTGTATTTCTGCTTCTGTTTCAGATCCCCACCTGCTTTATACCTCCTCTTTTTTTTTCCCGGGTACTAGCTAAGTGTCCTTATTACCTGTCTTCTAGATAGGTCCATTTTTTCCCAACCAGGAGAATTGTGGTTTGCCTTTGCTTTGCTAAAATCCCCAGTGCTGGGAGGCGTTTCACTTGCAGGTGGGTATCCTGCTGGGTCTTTGTGGCTGGGGTTGTCTGTCTGGGTTGTCCCAGAACTGGGTGGCTGGTAGGTTGCAGCACAATACGCACTTAGAAAAAGTAGGATGACTGGCCCCCACTTTTCCATGCAGCTTTGGTGGGACAGGGTCAGAGCTTTGTTATCACTCTTGTAGTGCAGTTTTAGGAAGGAATCTATAATCTCAGTCCCTGGGTGCTGTGGGGAGAAAGCTTAAACTGTTCCAAAATCAGAAAAGAAAGGAAACGCCTCATAAATTTCTATAAATCTTGTATTTTTTTTTTACCTAGTCTCACATTCCTTGTGCTCTCCGATTGCCTGGGTTTGGCAGAGCTGAGATGAGGGCTTTTCCAAGCTCGTTGGTTTCTATTACAGCAGAGGGTAACAGACAATTCCTCAAGTATTTTCCTGTCATATTGTTTATGGCTTTGAGTAGTACCCTTTGTGTTCATCTTTGCAGCAGAAACAGTTACTTCAGATAGTTGTTTTCTGCAACAAGTTCCTGATATGAGTCATCCTGTATTTATCTCAAGGCATGCAACAGAACATTGAAACCAAAAAAACTTAAAACTAAACAAACTGGATTGCCATGACAACACTGGCTACCTACAGGAGGAACTGTATTTTTCTGAACATGCCAGAGATGATGAGAAGCGAAAAGAACACTTGATACCTGCTGAAACTTGGATTTCCAGGTTCAATTTGCAAATAAAAAATTTGCTGCAATGCAAATGCTGTTACCTGGCCTGGGGGAAAACTGTTTGCCAGTTAAGAGGCAGAATCTTCCAGTCACCTCACCAGTAATACTCTTCATTTTCATGGGATTTACTGAGAGAGTGAGAGATGCTACAGGCAGGGATTTTTCTCCCTTGGAATTCCAGCAGACACCAGAAGCAATATAGAGAAGATCATTAATTTAAAATGTAATTCACTCAGTCAACTAATTAAAAGAAAATACTCTTGTTGCCATTTGCAGGTAGGCTGCTGAAATGTAATTAGCTCCTGGAGTGATTTCAGAATCTTCAAGTCTTTTCAAAATTTGCAAATTAGTTCCTTGAGGTGTCAGCTTTGGTAAGAGGTTTCTTCCAAACTTTCTCCTGTGTTTAGCTTTCTCCTTAGGCTTGTGATACGAGAGCCACATAGATGTGAAGGAATATCACATGCTTTCGAGAGCCATAAATAAAAAGCAGCACTGGATTGTCAGTAACTATTATTAGCATCCCGTTGTTTTTCTGCTCCTAGTACCTAGAATAGCGGTAGTTTACAGCGCTTTATTTTATACGGCCATCCATCATGTTCAAGGACAGGTTACCAATGCTGAAAGCGTATCCAAACTTTTGCTTGACTCGGAGCCCGCTCGAGGCTTTCTTGCAGCTCACAAATGCCTCCAAAAGTCAGGCAGTGCCTTCACGGATCTTGGTACCACGACTACTAACAATACATCCACGTTCAGTGAGGGTGCTCGGGCTCAGCCAGGCGATGTGGCCAAGGCTTCTTCAGCAGGGTGTCTGCAGAGGCCAGCCAATTGACTGGTCACAGGTGGTAATGGCTGTCAGAAGCTGTAAAATATTTCACTGCTGTTGGAAGAGAGTATTTAAAGACTAATTATTGCCATAGTGGAATGGAGCGATTGTCCATCTCCTTTGGGACCCGCCTCTGGCAGCAAGTTGTGCACATGGCTCCCAAGGAAGACCGAAGCCTCACAAGCACTCGGAACTAGACACTTGTTTACAAACCTGTCCTGATCAGCGAGTGTCCTGGAGTTGTCCTCCCATCTTCAACAGCAGCTTGTCCTACTTTCCAGCAGAAATGCATTGACTCACACTGATCTGGCTACTCCGAATACCTCTTAAATTGTTGAGCTGACTCAATTTGTTATGGCAGCAGACTGTGTTTATTTATTCTGTGCTATGTAAGGCTATATCAGCTCCTGCCTTATCAGTGAAGATGCAGAAAAGCAGCTAGTCTGTCCTTAACTGCAGTGCTGCAGTTTGCAAAGATCCCAAATGTCATCTTGTCCCTTCCTGCCCAGCAGCCCGGTCTGAGTAAGCAGGGGATGGTTTTCTGGTGTGTGTTGTGATTTGCATACAAAGTTTCATGAATATTGTGATGGCTTTTGAAAATATTAATATGCCAGAGCATAAAAGGACACTCTCTCCGAAAACTGGGCTCTCCTAAAGCATCAAGTTCTAACTAATTCAGTGCTTGTGGAAATCCTGATTAATGGACACGCTTGTAGTAACAATATCGCATGCCATGACATTATTCAGCTTCATCTAAATGGACGTGCTTTTGTTTTAACAATTCAGCTAGAAATGGATCTCAGTTTGGCTTTGAAGTAAGTAGCTGTAAATAAATGCTGGCAGCCTTTTCTGAGCTGATGTGTTGAGGCTGATGGAGAAGTCTGTTTTACTGTGGCTGAGCAGAGGTAGGTCAGGCCACACATAATGTCACGAGTGAGTGCCTTGGTGTGATTAAGTCTCACCAGATTTTGTGTTGCTACATTTCTCTGTAATGTGGGCCAGAAGAGATGGGGTTGGTGACTAGAAAACATATTTGTTTCTTTAGAAAGAGTGAACAATCAAAATGTTAAGAATCGTTTGAGCAAAATTAGGTTATATTTTTGAGGGATGCTCTCTTAAATAGGAACTGGCTTTTTAATCGCTGCCTCTGTTAAGAGAAGATGGATTTTCTCTCTTTCCCTTTTGTTTGGTACCTCAGGGTGGGGAAGGTGAGGAAAACGGGGGGGATGGAAGAGAAGTGTACCAAATGGCTGGAAAACCTTAAAAATGTGAGAATATTCCACTTTCCAGAATTGAGAACTTAGAAAGATTTGTGGGAAATGAGACTGAGTCTCTGTGACTGTTTACATTGAAACATTCCAGCTCAGTAAGCCTCCTTGCTTTTGGGTCACTGTGCTGCTGGAGACGTTTGTTTTTTGGATCAGAAGAGAAACTGATATCCTAACTCTGTAGTTGTTTAAATATGTTTTCACAGAAATTTAGGGCCCAACACCCATCTGGGACCTGATCTTCATAAGTCACACTTAGCTTTGGTGTCTTACCATTCTGCCACAAATATAATGTTGTAAGTGCTGTTGTAATGGGCTGCATTTTGACCACAAAGGGGCAGTTTCTAAGTGGCAAGTGAGACAATCCTCTATGTGGCTTGACATTTCTGCCATCCTTTGTTACCATTTTCATAAACCTGGCAAGGTACCTTGGCAACTGGGTGTGATAACAGCTGCCAAAGCAGGCTCAGATGGAGGAAATCCTATGCAGGATGGAATGTAATTTTTTCCTTTTTTTGAGTATTTGCCATTTTCGGTGCTGTGTACAATGTGGATTTTTCCATTTGCAAGCCAAGGAAGGGTTTGTCTGTTCGAAGCCTGTCGCAATTTTGCTTGGTTGACTTCACGATTGCTGGAATAATCTGCAGTCTCTTGCACTTAAAAGTATTTCAACTTTAGAGGCACTTTTTGGCAAATAGATGCCAAGAAGCAAAAGCCTGGGGCAGGGAGGGCTGTTGATTTGATTTGATTTTTTTCTTGTTTTCTTTAACCCAGTTGCACACATGCTGTTCTTTTTCAGTCTTTTGAAAGCCTTGCATACTTCCCAGAGGGCAGCAGGCTCCCCATTTCCATTCCCCATTAATTTCCTTTGTATTGAGAATAACAATTATTGAAGATTACAACAATTTGAAAGGCTCCCTACTTCCCCGTCACTTCTGTGGCACATCTCATGCAGTCTGGCCCCAGCCCTAATAATCTGTGATGTGATCAGCTAAGAATCACCCTGTCCCTCCTTTCTTCTGTATTTTCTCCTTATGCCTTGGTTTGCAAAGAGAAAAGAGGGAAGGGTCTGACTTTAATTGCTCCATGTTGTGCAAATAGAAGAAATCCTAAACTGTAAGTTAAACCCAGCTAGAGGGATATTTTGTATTGCAGCAGCGATGCAGTGAACTGTGTAAAAGTTCAATATATATGTATGTACCTGCTTAGTTATTCATTTATTGTTTAAGCTGGCAGAAAGTCACTTCAAAAATCTAACATTCAAATGGGAATTGAAGTTCTGTTAGTTTTCCAAGGGCTGGTGCATAGAAACCGTGTAAATATTACTGATCTTATGTTATTCCTTCAGATGACCTGTTAAAGTGCCCCTCACCTATGGTAGCATCTCTTTATTGACAGCGAGGTGTGGTGCTGCCTGTGTGTGCAGTGTTGTTGATTAGGGTTTGATTTTTGGTTGTTGTTGTTTCCTCCTCCTGCTTAGTATGTGGTAAATGCCAAAGGAAAATGTTTCCTGTGCTGGCAGTCGTTCCATGTATTACATTACCTGTTTTCATCTGCAGGTTTTTAACTTATTCCTACCTTCTGGCCTTCAATGCGTGGCTCCTGCTGGCGCCCATCACCCTGTGCTACGACTGGCAGGTCGGCAGCATCCCTTTGGTCGAGTCCATCTGGGATGTGAGGAACTTAGCCACAGTGTTCCTGGTGCTGGTGATGACGTTGCTCAGCCTACACTGCATCGCTGCGTTCAAGGTAACACCAAAAGCTGTATGCAATACGACATAAAAAGAAAAAAAAAATATTTTGTTTCCTGATCTTCATATGAAATGGTTGGTAAGTGCATGTTTTCCTCTGGAACGCGTTGGAGTGAGGTGAAAAGCCATACCGGTAATAACTAATGCAGGCAAGCTCAGCTGATGAAAATGTCTCTCTCGTTGAATGTCTCGGTCTCTAATTGGTCTGATTGGAGGGCAGAACTTGGCCCGGACTCCTGCATTCAATTACTGTTAATGATCCAAACCCCACTGAAGTTGTTAAGCATCTCTGCCTCTCCCATAGTCATTAGGCCTTTTGTCACTTACTTCAAACAGGACTGGGAACTGTCATCTGCAGAGCCTTTTGAAAATAAAATCAATTCCTCTATTTGCACTTTTGCTATGCTTCTAAAACCTAAACACTGGATACATCTTGATGAGAAGGTTGTTTTTTTTTTGTCAGCGGAGTAATGGAATGTGGGAAATCGGAAATGATCTGGAAATTGTTCTTTAGCGTAAATAATATAGTTGGTAAGCCATATTTCCCAATTCAGCATTTCAGAGGTACCATTAATCATGTTGCAGAAATGAAAGTGAGGTTGTACAAGCCTTGTCAGAAGTCAGATATGCACTTCCATGGAAGGGGGTTTTTTTTGTGGATCATAGGGAGTTACAAGCTGTTCCTCTTTCAGTTGTGTTGTGGAAGCTTCTTTAGGAGAGGTGTTGGTAGTCACTTTGGAAATAGTACAAAAGTTTCTCTTCCTTAAATGTATGTATCGCTGAAAAGCGTAGTTGAAGAGTGTCAGGTTTTTAATACCTGTGTTATGCTAAAATGTGCAGGGCATGTACATTTTCAGTCTACCCTGGCAGTCTTCCCTCTGCTCCTGATAAGAGACAGAAAATGAACCAAACAGTTTGAGACTGCAGAGTCATTAATTTAGATAATACATTGACAGATTCTGTATGGGAAGTAGGGGAAAACACCCTATTAGGTATTCACCAATTCTACCTGCAGGTTGTACATCATCTCATATTCCTCCTGCTTTCATTACTCACTGCTAGAGATATTCAGAAGTGTTTGTATTAGACCTAATCCTGTTCTCAGGAAAGTTAATGATAAAATTCTCATTAGCCCGGTACTGAAGACTTCTGAAAAATCTTATTCCGTGTTCTTTGAAGTTTTGTTTGCTTTTTATTTCTTCTCCTGCTGTCAGAACTGTGCGTAGGATTAATATTGTTAGTTTGCTTGAAAAAGATTTTACTTTATATTTTTATTACTTCTTTTTCATAAAAAGCAAAACAATTTAGTCTGGATTTATGACTACCGCTGTTTGATTTGAAACTGCAAGTTGTAATTTTTTTGTGAGAAGTTCAGTTTTGCTTTTGACCACTGTTAATGTCAAACAACATGAATTTTACTCTTTGGGCATTTACTTACTAGATGCTTTGAAATTCATCTTAAAGATTCCTTGGTGTTTATCCTTGAAAACCCATAAACACTGCATAAATGGGATCTGAAGTGACCTGCTTTTGTGTCTAATCCAGTAAAACTAGAACCATCTTGACCAAGTGCTCTCACGAGCACTTGCAGCCTCCAGCAAACCCACTGTGAACATGGAACTGGTGACGGTTCCTGGGGATCACCTTGGACGTGCTTCCCTCAGCCCTAGGTATAGAATCACAGCAGGGTTTGGTTGGAAAGGACTTTAAGGATCATCAAGTTCCAGCCTCCCTGCCATGGGCAGGGGCACCTTTCACTAGACCAGGTTGCTCAGAACCCCGTCCAACCTGGCCTTGAACACTTTGAGGGATGGAGCATATGTATGTATATAATTCGAGGTATAATTGGAAATATTTTGCTTTTCAGGAAATTCTGCATTTCTGAAGGTATTTTCTATTTTATTTTTAACAACTCACACAATCTCCAAATCGTGGCACTGCCGTTCAGTGGTATGAAGATGATTGTGTTGGGCTGAGCAGTGCGAATTACCGAGGAAGGCAAACAGGAAGCAGCACTTCTCCTGGAAATAAATTATGCCATTTGACTTCAAACAGTCCCTTTTATAACAGGGAGAGGGAGGTTCAGGGCACACGAACTGCAGGCACAATTCATTGCATTGGGTCCTAGAAAGCATATTTCCAAATGCAACAGCAGTGGCCTTTTATAGGGCATTGCTCCCCCCGGGAAGGACCACCCTTCAGTCAAGCCCCAGACGAGCTATTGCTCAGTGTTTTACAGCTTATGGGCAGCATGAGATGCATCAGTTGATTTCTCACGTTTCATAAAGAGTAAGATGTTGTGCTTTCTTTTTGAGGCAAACACACAGAACAGTCTTAGCAGCCATTTTTCTCTCCTTTTTCTTTGCAAGGTCTAACCTGGAAGAGATAGCTTGCAATTTCCTAAGGAATGATTGTAGAGTGAACAGGCATGCAGTCTGCGTGCCTGTCTCTTTAGAGTGTAGGTGTGCAGGGGTAAGAGAGAACAACACCTCATATTCATTCTCAGTGCCACCACTGCTTTCCTTTCTGCAGCATGGAGAATGGAAATGCTAGAAATTGTTTTGGCAGCAGTGGAGACATTGGTCCAGTGAACACTGAACTGATTTTCGGTGGCAAGAGGTGATGTGTGTGCATCCACAACACAAACTCACAGGAGACTCGCAGAATATTTTGTGTGGACTGTAATTAGAGAATGCATGGATTGGATTTCTGCCTTTGTTGTTGTTGAATTTTAAACAGGGCTAATGTGTTGACGTTTGTGATTAGGGTAATAACTCTGTTGGGCATGTATGTGTGGTGCTGATAAAGGACATCTAAGGCACAAAGCATTCTTGTTTCATTTTGTGAATGTTGTTATACCTCAGAGAAGAAACACTGGAAGATTTCTACCCATGGGTGCTTTCCTTGGAACATGCCTGTTACTAGATGGGGATTTAATGCTGAGAACTGCAGAAACAGAGAAGGCAGCTCTCCAGTTTGTTTGGAGAGAGAAGCCTCCCTTCTCATCCTGCTCGGGCACCTTCACTGTTGTCCTCCTCTTTACTTAATGAGGAGGTCATTTGAAAAATTGCTTTGTTAATTCCCTGTGTATCACTTCCATTCCCTGGGTCGTTTCTTCTGCATAGTGCGGATCCCTGTTGCTTATCAGCTGGAGAGCTCCCTGTGAGCAGCTTCCCGAGTAAGACTCGTTTCTCTGCACGGTGCTGAGGTGCCCAGCTATGCTTGTGTCTCGCTGTAGCCATCCCCATTGATCACATGTCACAATTAATGCCTGTTTTCAGGAGGTCTGAGAGGAGTAAAGAAAAGGCCAGCTCCTTGTTGCATCTCCTACTCAGGAGGAAAAAGACCTTGCTGTTGTCTCTGGCCAAGATTTTTCCATAGTAACTAATGTGGCAAAATTGCAGTCCATTAAGCAGCTCTCTGAAACATTTTGGGACTTGATTTTTCCCCATTCAGATGCCCAGCATGCTCTGCAAATTGGCCTCTCTGGAGCTGTTTTAGCCAAGGCACCAGGAGTCACTGGCATGTCTCAGAATCCTCAGGTTCTGTTCAACTCTTTGCAGTGAACTTCCTCCCACGGGCTTCAAGCAGTGTGCTGGGGATGTGACAAAGGCTGGGGGTGCTATTGAAAGTGCCTGCATCCCAGAGAAATTCTAATAGTTGGAGAAAGATGATGACATTTATTTATTGTTCATTTTCAAAGACAGCCTTGGCTATGAGGAATGGATGTGGTGCGACTTCCTGGTGGATTACGAAGGTACCAGGAAATGGATGAGGCATTCTCTCACTGGCTATCAATCATGCCAGTCACAAGGTCAGAAAAATAATCTGGTGCTTCAGATGGCCACTGAAGGGCCCATGGCACTGCCTTTCTTTGCTGGAAGATACAGGGAGCACCTGGCGAGCTGGAGGGAGGACAATTCTTGGCATTATCATCAGGACGACAGTTATTTCTTTGACATGTCATAATAATTCAATGAGCATGAAAGGAAGACCCTTCAGATGTTTGAAGCGCCACTCTGCATGGCATTTTTAGGTCGCTGCTTAATTAGCAGTGTGATTAAAATGCAGCTTGTCCTGTAGTTGTAGCTGTGAATGTATGCGTACAGAGCACGTGATGGATAGGATTCCACTGTCTCTGTGGTGCCTGATATATGGAGGGATAGAGGGAAAACTTGTGTGTGGGGGGGGCTAATTTGGCTGGGTGGTCTGGAAAACTAACTTGAAACAGTGGCTTTTGCACCTGGCCAGTCTGGGGGAGTGTGTTGCACCTCATAGTGATGGCCCTCACTCATTCGTACTCGTGACCAGCACTGTGGAGGTGCCTTATGGTGGTTCACAGCTGCACTGGTCCCACTTGTCCAGCAGGAGCACATGATGATGTGTCCCAGTTTGCTCATGTCCGAGGAGGGAATGCTACGAACATTTCACATCAATTTTAAAAATACATCTAGTGTGCTCTAGGGTATAACTTTCTTAAAGGACGTGCTTGGCTGTTCTGTGTGGGTACGTATGGTACAGGAAATTGTGCTGGTTTTCAGGTTGCATTCCTTGCATGTGACTGACATATGTGCTATCCTGATCTTTCATATGCTACAGTTGGTTGTTTTTTTATTTCAGATCTAATTTTAAAGGTGATGCTGCCTCTTTAAATTTCCCTGCATGGTGCTTCTTAGCCAAGACAAGGCATTTTACACCATATTGTGATGACTTTAATTCGTGCTGTAACTGGCATCACATTGCCATTTATCTGGGGGATTATATGTGTGGATATCATCTGAGCATATTCTTCAGCAACTTTCAGACTAAATTTCTTAGCTGACAACGTTCAGTACCATCCAGGAGAGGAATACTTTTGCATCTTCTCTTTGTGTGCATGTTTCTGTTGTTTTTGCTAGCACTCACTGTGTGTATTCTGTCATGCTATTTACTTTACCCCGCACTCCTGAGACCTTTGCCTCGTTTCCCAGGTTTGGCATTTCGTTAATAAATCACAGCTTATGGACCTTTCTGGGGAACAATTGCCTTTTATAATATTCTACAGTAGTACCAGCATAGTTAGAAAGTATGCCTAGCAAAATTTATATGCCACAACACTTCCAGAACAATACCTGCTTCAAAGGCACAGCAAGGTGAATAAGGCTATTTATTGATGGAGTCTATCTGACGAGCTGGAAACCACAGTCATTTCCATAAAAGGTCCATTTAAAATAAATCCTGCTTTCATTTTCCTGAGGGCCACTTGAATTCCTTCCACGCAGAGAGAAGGTCAGGACTGATGTTCTTAATCCTTAGCAGCGAGTTTTTTTCTATGCTGCTTCTGTTGTTAATATTTGCTGCAGGGAGAGAGTAATAAGCCAGAAAGACTCTGTTTAGTGAAATCTGGAGGAAGGGGGGGAGCCCCTTGCAGGCACCCCGAGCTCGCCGGCCGCGTTTCTGCTCTGTCGAGTGCTGCAACCGGATCAGCTGCGTGCGGGTCCCTGGTGGGGCTGGGAGGAACAGGGAAGCCTTCCCAGGGAGCTCGCCGTGCCAGCTGACAGACTCAAACTAAAGGGAAAAGCTGCCTTAGTCTGTATGTGACTGCCGTTCTGGATTAAAAAAGCAAACACGAGAACTGTCAAAATACCTTTTGCATCAGATTTTCTTTTGCTCGGTAGACTTTGCTTGGTTTAAAATAACAGGTTTGGAGCATGGTACTCTGAGTGAATATAACCAGAGCTGAAGCAGTTCTGATTTGGCTCACCATGAATATATTCAGCATCTCACCAAATTGGCTCTTGCTGCCTGCAGCGTGGTGTAGGTAGTTATCACGGGGTTAGGTAGTTCTGCCATTTTCAGCATATTAACACTGAATTACTCCTTTTATTCTGCCATTTTCTTCTTCTGATTTGAGTTAGCATTTCAAGACTTACTCAGAGCTGAAAGGTTTTGAAATGGCACGGTAGCAGAGGTGAGCAGGAGAGTGTAGGTGAAATGAGGAGCAAGAAATTTACAGCTGAGGGAGGTAATGATTGTTCATCGTGGCTTCTTGGCCTCAGCTAAACACTGGGGTGCCAAGCTATTGTGGGGGCTTTGGTTTTTGTTAGGCTCCTCTTGTTCCATGCTACCTTCTCAAGAGCAAACTCACCATGAACCGAGTTGCTTTTCCAAAGATGATGCTTTTACGTACTGCAAATGCGTGCATTGAATTTTACCTGTTTCGTTTTGTTTTCCCCACCTAGTCAGGCAGCCTGCAGTCACAGAGTGAAGGGGAAGAGGGAAAAGCAACCACAAGGTCAAAAGGATTATTCTAATTCCTGGAGCAATTTGTTGATTTTCCTATTTCCTTTTGGAATGTTCCACTTCTCTTTCAAAGATTTGTGTGCTTCTTCATCCTGCTCAAATTGGCTTGTCAAGTGGAATTAGAGGTTGCAGAGATTAAGGATTGGGAAAATGAGCTTATATCTTAAGGGAATTTTAGAAACCTGGGTGAGAAAGACCATAAACACACAGCTGAATGGATGGGTAGCTGACTTCTACAGGGAAAAAGAAAATAGTAGATAGCAAAATTTTACTTTTAAGATACTAAAATAAAAAGTGAAACATTATAGGATATATTTCTGTGCCTTGTTATGGGAATGGGAAAGGAATATTTTCTGCTTTTATTCCATGATTGAAAGCCTGATTTCCAGAGCTGTTGAGCATCCACAGTTCTCATGCACATAAAGTTTGTAGGCACGTTCAGCATTTCTGAAAAATGTGCTGTTTTAGCTGGTACAGACCAGGACTTCGTTCCCTCTGGAAACGGAGAGGGAATGAGCTTGTTAGGGTGGTCTGAGATGTGCACCAAGGATTCCTCTTCAGATAATCCTGGGTTAGGAAGCCAGTGCTCCTTTCAAGGGTGTTGATTTCAGATTCTGACTGGTGTATGTTTGCCTGTACTCCAGTTCCTGAATAGGTGCTGCTGCTGGTGAGGTGGAAAGTAGTTTCTGTTGTTGCCAAATATTTGGAATAGTATCAGTGTGTCAGGTAGTTAATAAGCAGTCAGCAGTGATTATCAAAATAGCATTAGAAATCCATGGCTATTTCTATCAAAACTAGATGATCACCAAGAAAAATTTAGTTATTTTAGGAAATGAGCGAGTTACTAAGCCTGGCATTCCAATAGCTGGTGCTCCTGAAGATGCTGATTTTTTTTTTTTTAAATGAGATTAAAAAATAAAACTGCTAATGAAGTGTAGTGATTACAGAATTTGTGGCTCTTTTTGTAGGAGCAAGTTGATTAAGACAGGTGTCTGAGCCAGTTTTGAAGTTGGGAAGTTACCTTTTGCTTACCAAATGCTTGAGTTTTTCGGACCATCTGTTAACACCCGACTTTTGGCATCATTTACTTGGAAGCAGTGGCACAGGCAGCAGAGTGAAATAACCACAGCTCCACGGTGCCCTCCTGTTTGGATAAAGTAGATAAAGATGTGTGTGTCCCATCCGGATTTCTGCCGGTGAGCTAAAGGAGGTGATGCTGATGATACATGGAGCACGATACTGGGGAGCACCCAGTGCTTCTGTGAGCTTTACAACCACAGAGATTTTTTTTTTTTCTTTGAAGGAATCGATCCCTAGGGTTAATTCCTGATTAGCGTAATGCTTTCTTTTTATGCATGAATGGAGAGTGAATTTGACACGCTTCTGCACCATTCCTTTTATCTTTAATGCTGTGTGTGTGGAAAGTGCAGGAGTGGGTGTTTGCAGATGCTGACCTCTTGCCAGGTGAGATGCTGCCAGTGGTTTGATGCAGGCTGCTGGGGAGTCACTTTGCTGAGTGACTTGTGGCTTCATGAGAGAGCGGTACAGCAGGAGTAGATAGGGTAAGGTTGTGTGCAGTCTTCAGTAAGGGTTTGTACAAATCGATGTTAGGATTATCCTGAAGAAGTGTCATCCTCTGTCGGTGGTCTGGAGAGAGTCATGCAGCTTCTTTGAGTCTCTTTGTCTGTTTTGATGGATAATGCACTTAACTCCTAGGCCTGCAAGTGTTTGAAAATGCATAATAGCAATCATTGCTTTCATACAGCCATGCACTACCACCTTTCCTGGACACAGCTTTTCTGCACGTGCAGTCAGGTGTTCCAAGCATAACATCTCACTGGCTGCAATGGGCCATCCAGAGCTCACTGTCAGAGGGACTGATGCCTTTGGCAGAAAGAAAGACTTTACTCCATGGAGCTGTTGGATCTAAATGGTGGAGAGGTGGCACTTGCCTCATTCTCAAAATAAACTGTTGAAGGAAGGAATTAAACCCATTTGATTGCCACCTTCCCATCAAACAGGCAAGCACGTATAAACACCTTTGGAAACATTCAGAGGCAGAACAGAATGGAATTTGCTTGGATTTGTTTGCCCAGCTGCTGCCTTGCCCGAGGTGCAGCTCAGTCTGGCCAGGAGGAATGCTGTCCTCGCAGCTCCGCTTTCCAACGCCTCGGCCCTTGGAGGTGCCAGGCAATGTGAACATCAGTCCTGTCAGCACAGTGTGGGCTTAATGCATCTGGCACCTCAGACCATGCTTCCTCAAGGGGAAAAAGAAGGAATTTGCGGTGGGTTTATGCAAGCCCATAGTTACGACAGATATGTTGAAGTAATCTGTGCACCTCCTGCGCTCACACTTTGAGGGCTCTGCCTTGGAGAAGACTCGTGCTTTAGTGGTAGTCAGCAAATACTTATTTATGGCTCAGGAAAATGGCTCATGTGTAATACGGAGAGACCTCTTTCACTTGTAAATGCTAGAGTTTCTTCCTTTTCCCCCAAATTGCCAAGGAAGCAGTTTTTGAGATTTATTGCTGTATTGATCATGTTTGACCTTGGAGTGATTCTTTGATATTTTGTTTGAGATAGTGGGACACTTTTTTTGCATTGCCCTTGGGAGAAATAGTTTTCTTCAGTTCTTTGATGAGTCTATGAAAAGTAAGTTAAAAAGCTTTTTTTTAAACTCAGTTTTTGTTTGGTTTGTTGTTTTATTGGTGGAGTTTTTTTGTTACAATATAACGAAGGCCTTATTGTAATGAGTTAGATGTGAATTTGAGAAGTCCTCCCTCCCACCAAGCTATTTACTATAATAAATGCTTTACTATAATAAATATGGCTATTTACTGTAATAATAAATCAATTTTTTGATTTGAAATCGGCTTGTCTTTGACAAGAGAAGTCATTCTAAGGTTAATTCAAACGTGTTTGTTGATTCTCCCCCAACAGAGACTTCTGTGACAGAAAGACGAGCTTTGTATTTCCAAAAGAAAGCACTGTCTTTAAGAGGAAAGGAATTGTCTCTCTGTAAAAAGAATGCAGTGATCTATAATTTCTAGTCCTACCTATTTTATTTTAAGGAGAAAGGAAGACAAACAAAATTGCCTATTACTCTCTAAAAGCTTTTACTACTGCTCTGGGCACCTGGAAGATGCTGATTCTGACACCTTTAGCTCAGCTATCTCAAGTGGGATCGTATGACCAAAGTAGCTAAACCAAATAAATGGTCCTAATATTTCTTTTATTTCTCTGCCTGGAAAATGGAACAGGCTACCTGTAGGTTGGGTTTGTTTTATTTAGAAAAACACGTGGAGGGAATTTCCTACAGCTTGTGTAGAATGGGAGATCCAGCTGCCCACTGTTCCTGCAGCCCTACGACTGGCTCACAGGCACAACCATGCATAGCACAAAACCAGCTGAAGCTGAAGCTTGGCCTTTAGGGACCAGCTCTTCCCAAAAGCCTCTGCCTTAATGGAATGCTTTATAAAGGGCACTGCCAGGTGTTTTTTGTTTCGGAAATAAGGAGCACCGTGGAGGGTTCTGCTGCTCCGTGAGGCTGGTTTGTGCGTGCTGGATTCCTGTCTCTGAGCCCTGCCCAAGGGACTGAGCTGGCAGCCCTCAATGGCATTAGCATGGAGTTGTGACTTGTTCTGGGGGGAAGAAGGGCATGCAGAACCATTTGATCCTTCAGCTGAGCTAATTCCCACATTTTCCTCTTTCCCATTCGATGTACAAGTTTTATTTGTCTTTCTCTAGCATTCAGTTTCCTTTGCTTATCTGCAGTGCTGCAGCCTTGAATAACACCGTGTCCTTCCTAGAGATGTTTAACTAGAGGTTGTTTTCCCAATTATTGATTTAATGATCAACAACTGGAGAAATATTTGATAGCTGGTTTATTTGAAAGCAAGTGTGTCTCTTGGGGACAGGGAACGTTTTATGCGCTAGCAGTGCACTCTCTTTGGCCCAACATACCTTCTTGTGCCTCCGGGTCTTTAGTGTCAAACCCCTGGGGTAGAGTGGTGGCAGAAGATGGGCACCATAATTAGGTCAGACAAGGTGGGAAAGGAGAGTCAAATGGCAGGAGAAAAATTGAGTGTATTTCCAGATCTGGGCAGGGAGGGAAGTTGAAGTTGAGCTAGAACTGGTAATTTTAATTCAGAGTTGAGAAGAAATTTTTAATCCATTTTTTTTTCCCTATTCAATTTTCTGTTGTAATTACCAGGCATCTCTGCTCATCATCTTTATGGATTGATGTCTCCTTCAGCTCTGAGAATAATGTACTTTAGATGCTGTTGTGACTGCGTGTAGGCACTAGTAACTGTGAATCCAAGACACTAAAAAGCGGATAATAGAAGCACCATAGATAACTGTGGTGCTATTTAAAACACATATTGATGAAGAAGTCCGGAGACGTGAATTCTACTCCTCTCTCTGCCTCATGATTCCTCTTCGAGCCAGGAGAAATCAGTGCACTTTTTTGTAATCCTGTGGTTCAGCTCCTCTAAAACAACATCAGAGCCTCCTGCCTTGTACCCTTGCTTTGGGTACCCATAGAAAATGCTTGTTGTCTTTCCCATAGAATAGGATGAATATATTTTAGTAGTAGGACTTCTGAATTTCAGCCACTGTCTGGACCAGCAGTAACTGCTGTTGCAGTCTGCAGCTGTGCAAAAGCAAGACAGTTTGTACTGCTTGGCCCCACATCATTGATTGGGCTCCATTTCTCTACTCAAAAACTTGTTCAGCGTTTCTAAATGTAGCTCCCTCCAGCAAAGAGAAGTCAATTTGCTCTCCAAAACGGAGCAATTGCCCACAACAATTAGAAAGTGTTTCAACCATTAAGTGATTCTGGTTGCATCAGTTTCTAAGCATGACAAAGCTTCTCGCGATGTCTGCAGACAGCAAGGAGCGATATCAGGGGCAGGAAAGCGCAGATGTCTGTCTGGGTGATTGAACAGGCCTAAAGCTACATTTCTATCCTGGTGGCATTCTTTGAGAAGCAAGAGCTGATTTACCCTCTTGGGGTGGAGCTGAACCTGAAACTCTGCTTGCTCAGGAGACTTGGGTCTGTCCATGGCAGGATGAGTGGCCACTGCTGGTCGCGGCATCTGCAGACGCCTGCGTTGGCTCCACAGATCACAGTTGGTTTGAGCTGCATGTGGTAATTCCATTTCTCCTCAAAGAGCGAGCTTACATTGGAGTGAGCACAAGTGAAGGGCATTAACTGAGCTCAAGTGAAAAACATTAATTTTAGCATGCAGCACGTCTCAGATTTCTGACTTTGTATGAGTATGGAGACCTTGTGTGCGAAAGTATCATTTCAAGTGGAGATATTTTCCTTGCAAGGGATAAAATGACTGCATTAATGTGTCACTTGGGGCTAGTTTTCTTTACACAAAATGTGACTGATTGAACAGCTTTTTCTCTGTTATAAACATTTAGGATTGAACACAGCAGCCTGTGTGTATGTGATATGCATTTGTGTATCTACATACAGTCACGCTGTCGTAGACATGCTGATGTGTACATTCACACTGCTCTATACTTACATATTACCACTGTGAGTTATATCTTAGGTGATAGCTGTGCCATGCATATGGTAGAGCTGACCTTGGAATTGATACCAAGGGTAATAATAGACACAGTGGGTAGTGTTTTGTGCACTTTCTGGGCATATTAGATGCACCAGCAATGCATAAATATCAAAGGTTAGTGTCTTGCAAAAATTTCTTTTAAATGCAAAAACATACCAAATGTTAATCTAAGTTGCTTTTTTTAAGACCCTCAAAAGAAAGGGGAAAGTTAGAGGTGAATTAAGTTGGATTTTTTTAGTTGATACTTGTTTAATTTTGTATTATTGCAGAAACTGGAACACAAAGAAGTTTTGGTTGGCTTGTTGTTCCTGGTTTTCCCATTCATCCCAGCCAGCAACCTCTTCTTCAGGGTGGGATTTGTGGTGGCAGAGCGAGTCCTTTACATGCCGAGGTAACTATTGCAATTGAATTTTTTTGCTAATGAGACCACCATCTCATTTTCTGAAAGCAGGCATGATTGCTTCTTCCCTTTTAAGTACTTCAAACATTATATTGCTAGTCAGTGTGTTCTCTGCCTGGGAGTTTTGGTGTTATAGCATGAGAGATTTTATAGTCAGCTGAGAGCAGATTGCTTGGCAGGAGCAAAGCTACTCAAAATCCTTGCTTTTTTTTTTTTTTAAACACAGATTTTTTGGTGTACTTGACACAGGTCAATACAGAGATGAGGTGTTGTTTCTTAAGGATTGTCCTCCAAGACTCTTTTTCTTGGTAGCTTTATCAAATTGAATTCCTCAATGATTTTATCTTAAGGACAGCAGCTGGAAAGTTAGCCTGTCGTGTTTTTATTGGGTTCTTGTTCAGCTTTCCCACTCCATTAGGTGGTCAGTGAACACAAAGGAGACTTTTGCTGTCTCGAAAGGCTCCTGGATGCGGTTGTGGAATATGCGCATGGGCTCCTGCCTGTGAAGTACTGATTGCATGCACATCTGAGAGTGGAGATTTGCAGCTGTTGAGCAGGAGCAGGAAAATCTTGCCACTTCTCCATCCCTCAGCCAGTGCCCTGAAATTCCCCTCAGCTTCCAGCCTCTAACAATTGTCACTTCAGCAGTCTGGGTGCTTCCGATGGCATTTACGCACGGACAGCTTTGAGGTGTTACTTGTGACACCTCCGCAGTATCCAGACCAGAGGCTGCGGTGGCAGTCCGAGGCCGTTCATCCAAGATGCACCAGACCATTGCCCATTTCACAGAGACACAGCCTAGCTGAGGTTGGAAAGGACCTTGGGAGGTCGTCTGGTCCAAATCCCCTGCGCAAGCAGAGCCAGTTGCCTGGGACCAGGTACAAACAGCTTTTGAGTATGTCCAAAGAGGGAGATTCCACAACATCTCTGGGAAACGGATGCCAGTGTAGTTTGTTCCTTGCATGAGCGTAAGTGGATGCTGCAAGTCAGAAATCCCAATCCTACCCTGGGGTGCAGAGGGCCAGCCTCGGTTATATCTAGTAAGAACTGCTGAGCTGATGACAAAGCAGAAGTCCTTGGTTTCACCCTGGGCTACTTTGTGACAATTGAAACAGAAGTTTTATTCCACAAAACATTTAAATTCTATTCTTCAGAAATTGTGCATCCAAACATCCTAAGAAAAATGTTTACAGATAGTCTTTTGAAAAGCTGTATATATTCTCATTATTGTTGGTGTAAGCACTGTCACAAAAAGGCGGCTCATTGGTGTAAACCTCGGGCTGTGGAGGAACTATTGCATGTGTCACGGGGGTCTTATGCAGTCGGGCTGTGTCCCTGTGCCTCTGTGCACTGACATGCTCTTTAGGTCTGCTGACTTTATTCACATCAGTAGCCCTGCCTGTGTTTGCTGAGGGTATACCTGAAAGTATAGTGAGTGAAAGTTGTCTCTCAGAGTTATTTTGCAAATGATACCCTCAACTAATGGATCCTGCATCATTTCAAATTAACTTGGAAATCAGATTGCTTTAAATTCATGTAACAGAAAATGAGGAAACACATGAAAGAGCAAAGCTATTAAGGAAACAGTCAGCTGAACACAGGGCTGTGTTGAGTGGTTGCATTTCTGAATCTCAAAAGAACAACTGCGGAAAATACTTCAGCTGTCAGCAGTTCCTCGTCCTCCTCCAGATGAGACTGCTGATATAATGAGAGGAGGGGCAATGAAGAAGAAAAAAGGATATGTTTGCACAGAGAAAATTAATCAGCATTAACATGTGTGCATATAGTTTGTAGAATGCTTTTCATCTCCCCGAGGGCTTTGCAAATATATGACCTACAAAGTAGGTAATTGATAGTTGCTACTTTTTTTTTTTTTTCCCAGTTAGAAAGACTGAGGCAGAAGGATGAAATGATTACTCTGGAGTAAGTCTGTGTCAGAGTCCCTGCATCTCATGCTGTGCTCAGATCATTCCTGTCCTGCTTTGCAACGTTTGGTTTTTGCTCTTAGCCCAGGCTGGCAGGCAGCTGGCATGAAAAGGGAAGGCAAACCTTGGCAGTGCTTGGGAAAGGTGGGCGCTCTCCTGCCAAATCATCTGGAGAGAGCTGAGCGTCTCTTGCATCCTCCAGGTCCCAAATTGCAGGGATGGTGAGGGGGACTCCTGCAAACGCTCGTGACTGTGGCAGCACAAAAATAATGCGATTTGGTTTTGTTTTGTTTTTTTCCCTTGGGAGGATGGCAGTTAGTAACGATGGCTTTGGGAAGCGCTCGTGTTCTTTATTTAGAACAGCCTTCAGCAGTTTTCTCGTGTTGCATCTTGAAAAGGGGTTTTCCTATCCTTCGCCGTTCCGTCTCTAAAACTCAGTTAGCAAGTCAGAGGTTGCCATGCAGTTTTATTTAGACAGAAGTCCTCAAAGAGACGGAGAGGATTGGGTGAGCATGTTTTTGGTCTTATGCTGGAAGGCGCTTTTCTATCTCTGTTTCAAGCAATAGCCTTTTATTGATATTTATGGATGTGACACTTGCGTATTTATGGATGGGACAGTGGTGTATGTGTGTCACAGCCTGAAGTCCTAATTCAGTGTTGCTCAGGAGGTACCTGGGGAAAATGTCAGGCATTTTCTTTTCGATAAAAGTTAAGTAAGGACCCAAGGATTTATGTAAAAGATATTAAAAATAGAAAGAAGAAAGAAATAAGCCTTTTACTCAACGTCTAATTATATGGCTGGGCCTTGCCTTCTGGGGATTGATGGGTATTTGGAACAATTCCTCTTCTGTCTGCAGCCCTGCCTCGGGGGAGAGGCATACAAACTATGTCAGAATGGTTGAATGTTTTCTTTAATTGTGTTCAGCTAAACAGAAATATTTGGAGAAAATATTTCTTGTATTTATTTTTCATTTGAAAGTTAGAAGCACTCATTTAAATTAGGAATTTTTAATAATAGTATTACTTTAGCTTGAAAACTTTAATTGGAAAACAGTTTATTGTCTTTTAATTTTTTTAGTTAGTTTTGGTTTGTGGTTTTGGTTTTTTTTCCTGCTTTTTTTCCTGTCCGTAAGAGGGGAAAACTTGTTTTCAGGAGGGCAAAGGGTGTGAAATACTTCCCTAGGGAGTGCTGGACAGGATACAACTCTCTAGGCCGGTTTTCCAAAGTGGCATCACTTAAAAAGCTGAATCGGTGAAAGACTTAAATGACAGTTTTTTCCCCTCTTCAAAACGTCGATGCTAACGCTGCTCAGAGCCCCACAGACAGTGTAGTTGTTTGAAAATGCAGAACGGCTGAGTGCAGGCAGTTGTTCTGAGTCGTGAGCAGTTTGCCTGTGCTTACACAGGAGCAGCAGCTCTTCCTCTGTGTAGCCCTTCACCGTGCAGAACCAGGAGCAGCAGTGCAAACTCCTGGGCTGTCCGGGAGCTGCCTGCCCTACTGACATTCCAACAGAGCTGGGGTTGCCCTCACCTCATCGGATCAGACCTTTCCTACCAGAGCAATTTCTGTTTTCCTCATCTTTCACTGCTGCCCTGATAGCAGTGGCTCCTGCCTAAGCTGCTGTGTCCTAGCTGGACAACTTAAGCTGTTTTCACAGCCTCATATGAACCTACAAATCAACCAGAACATCGCTCCGTGGGTTATTTCAAATTTGCTGAAAGCAATAGGCAATCCAGTGGTACCTGCCCCGTTTTTATGGCAACTCGTTCGTGGTAGATATTGCAGTGAGTGGGCTGCAGGATGCAGTTACTCTCTCCCAGCACAGGCAATTACAGGTTGCTGTCGGGATTTTTTGCCAGCTCCTCACTGTATCACTGAGTTGATGTTGCAACCCTAATTGACAATACCGGGAGATGAGATCACTGCTGTATACAGGATGGCATTTGCTTCACCATCTATCTTAAAATCAGCAAGAAAGCCAGCATACAGAAAAAAGCACACTTGTATTTTTCAAGAAATTAATACGTCACGGTAAAAGTTTTCCTCATGCAAAGCAGGGACCATATGAATTTTTGCCTTTGCATAGAGCATGTTTTGAATTCTTTGTGTTAATGCATTTGTTCCAACTAGTGTAATCCCAAACATTATTAACTTCTGTAATTGGAGGGGGGAAGAAGAGAACCTGGTAGGTGGTGGAATCACCTGTAACTTTTATGAACCTGATCATTTCTTAGCAGAAGTGCCCATTGCTTACAAGGCAGCCACTTGAGGACGGGACTTACTGGTGCTGCTCTTTTCTGGGAACGTGTTATGTACTCCAGGTTCCCTTCGTTTTCTTAAAGAGCCCCCCTGCGATGGGGTTTCAGTTTCCTACGCCACTCCTTTCTTCATTGTTGTTTGAAGCTACAAGTTCACCGGGAGCTGAATTTCTGTTTACCTTTCAGGATTCTTTCAGTATTAGATCAGATCCTGTAAAGGATCATCTGATTTATAGAAGAAGCTTCTCTTTTCGTTTGGAGTCACACACTGACCCAGCGAAGTCAGCAGTGAAAGTCCCTTTGGCTCCGTGGAGCCAGTTTATCTTCTCCCTGATCTCAATTCAGCAACACAATTAAGCATTTTGCCAGTTTTCAAGTTAAGTCCACGAGTCATTTGGGATTTGTATATGGAATCCAAATTACACCTGTTCCATTTACTCGAAACAGACATGATTTCATTGCCTGCTCTGTTGCTGCCGTTCTTGCGGGGGCCACGGGGCTGCCAAAGTTCAAATGAACTGAACTGGGTTATATTCCCTGTAATTCAGGTGCAGACCTGAGGGCACTGGGAGTGAAATGGGAGAGCATTATGTGATGGCAGTAGGCCAGACCCCAGCCGCAGCTGAGTCCCTCTTTTCTGTGAGGGATGCCTGTCTCTGCTGCAGGGTGTCAGTTTGAGCAGCAGTCTGCAAAAATGGCTCGTGGCTGGAGGCAAGGTGGTTGGGACTTCAGCTGAGGCAAGTGACCCCAGTTCTGCTTCCCCACCTGTGAAATAGGGATAATAACTCCACTCTGCCCTTCAGAAGGGGGCAGAGGGAGTTCTCATTGATAAATGAGAAATAACTCCTTGTAAGAAGGCTAAATGCTGTGAGCAGCTACCTTAGAGATGCATATCCAAACTTAAGCTCCTGCCTTTGGAGGCTTGCCCCGTCCCTATTAAAGGCTTCAAGGAGAAATCGAAGCAGCCATCTTCTGTTAATGCAGGCAAGAAATGCTGAGATGCCAGTGCCATATATTTTGGCAAAAGGTAGTAAAGACATTAGAATAAAAACTGAAATGATTCTGCAAAGCTGAAAAAGATGAGCTCGTGGCATGTTTTGCTGTATTGCATTATTTTAACTAAATTTAAAATGTGCTTTTGAGAAATGTGTCGTGTTTTAGGCATGTACAGGAAAAAGTTAAATTTTTGTGGAGTTACGGGCATTAATGGCCATACTGGAAAGATTTCTGGTTTTGTTGTGATAGATTAACCTAAAGGAAAACCTTCAAATGCATTTATTCTGCTCTTGAAAATGACAGAGATAGGTAAAGATACTGGTTTTAAAAATAATGAATTAAGGTAATGTAATCTTGTGGAAGTAATCTACTTGGTCGTGTTGATTAAAAGCGGAATTCTTACTTACAAGGTAATACATTGGCCTTAAGAAGATGCCTTGTGAAATGTAATAGATAATATTCTTACATGGAGTTTTTGGAGACTTGTGATGGAACTGAATGGGAAATTACTTCCTACTATAGAATTCCAGATGTTATGACAGTACTTAAATTAAAACTGTAGCATACAGACCCATCCCCACTAAAATATGTAAGATTTAGGGAAATTTACGTGGAATCCCAATGGAGTTGCATCAGATTTTTCATTTGTAAAATGTTTTCTTTCCATAATTCATGTAGTAATCAAAACCCTTAAAGGTTTCTGTATTACCTGTAAATATTTCAGATAGAAATCTTTTGGATGTGAAATCTTAGACTCAAAGACTCTAATGAAGGGGGTCTATTTATCACGTGACTTTTAGGAAGGAAGGGGAAATGTGTCCAAATGTTGAACAGCCATTCAAGGGTTAGTGAAATCATTCATTTCTAGTCCATATTTTCTCTCTAATAAGGAAAAGTTCCTTCATTTTCTCTAATTAAATCACGTTCTGCCTAGAGGATCACATTGCTAGCATTGCTAGTGGAGGTAAATCATTTTGATTACTTAGCTGATCATGTCTAAGTATCTTTAATACAGGCCTACATAGCTTTTAATTTAGAGCCAGTGACAAAGTCTTAGCACTAACTCAGAAGGTACCTTTCCAAGGTAGATATGTTCTTCCAGTGTTTATAGCTCGCTGTGTCTTTGTCTTTTTATGTCTTTGTACCTGCAGACTTTATTCTAGGAAAAGCCTGCTTAATTTCAGTGAAAATTTGACATTTTTTGGAGCAGACTCAGTAGCAGGTTAAGTATGGTGCCATTTCTTGGTTGTCACACTGATTCTTCTGAGCTGTCAGGATTGGTTTTTTCCAGTGGGATTTCTTTTGCATGTTAAATATTGTGTCTTGATGGTCTTCCTGAAGTCTTTTAAAACCTCTAGTAACCAAGAAAAAGTGTATTAATTCCGTGTCATCCTTACTGAGAAACAGGCAGATTAAACAACACTTTTGTCATTGTCCCCAAAGCTCAGTACCAGTGAATGGTGCTGGCTGACTTTGTGGGACAGAGACACATCCCACATCCTCCTTGCCTTTGGGCATTTATTCCAAAACATGACTGTTACAACAGGTTTTTCCCTTGTAGTGCCATCTGGCTGAGAAAGTTTTGCTACAACGTCTTCCTGTGAAAAATACCATGTTTTAGTTAACCCAAAACATTTTGCCAAGGTGTGCTGACTGTAGTGGAACTTCAGACAGAAAGGTTAGAAACAAAACATTTCTCCAAGCCAAGATGAAGTTTAGAGTCAAAAGGAGATGGACAACAGAAAGGACGGTTGGGAAGAGCAGCCCAGAATTGCCCCTTTAGAAGGGGACACTCATCTGAGAGTTGGGACATTAAGGTTTATCTGCCCCACACCAGCATCTTTTCAGGATAATTAGTGCTGATCCATACCCTGCTGGAGCACTTGGTGGTGGCAGTTTGATCTAGACCTCATCTGGGCCCGTGCTTACCCTTTTGTTAAATTATCTAGCCTGTAACTTGCTGAGTTTAGGCTATCCTTGTACCAGCTGTGAGGCAAAGTCTCAACCCAGCAGTAAACTTGGCAGTGCAAGGTAAACTTCTCAAAATTTCTGGAAAACCTGGGCCAGTGGAGTATGGTTATTCCACATCAGCCCATGGGCTTTCACAGCTGGGGAATTTTGGGGGCTCAGCACTCTACATGTGCACCCACTGCACCCCCCAGGTCTGAGCGTGGCCTGGCACAGTGGCTTGAATCCAGATGATCCAGTTTCAGGAAGTGCCTCAGCTTCTGAGTTTCTGGCTCTTTTGGGTGACCCAGAAAAGGGCGTTTTTTTGGTCAAAGATAGGACTTAATGATCTTGAAGGTCTTTTCCAACCTTAATGTTTCTGTGATTTTATGACCCAAGTGCAACCTAGCATGCACATACAAATACACTCTGTTTCCAGATGGAAACATTCTTTTTCAAAGGCCAGATTTCATTCTGGCCCAAACAGCTCCGGCCTTGAAAAACTTGACATTTTTCAAAAAACAGCATCTTTGCTACTCTGCCAGCACAGCTCATCACTGGAGCTGCATGCCTGAGAGTGCTTTTTGGGGCAGAAAGAACCACCCTGGCCATGCTTGTTTTTGCCAGCGCTCCTTTCCACATCTACTGCTGCAGTGAGGCGGGAGCAGCCCACGGGGCATGCCGAGCGTGCGTTTTGCAATCAATTACTCTCCATTAGAGAAGTGTGAGCAGAGCCGATGAGTTTAACAGGGATGAACTGCCTTTTCCCCTGCAGCAACAGCCCTGCCTGCAAGCTGCATTTCAGCTGCTGGAGCTTTTCCTCTCAGTGCCTTTCCTCTGCTCAGGCTGCAGAGCTGGAGTAGCTCCGACTAGGAGCATGCGAAGTGTGTTGTGCCAGGTAATATACGTGGGGTACTGAGGCTAAGCCGCTTGTGGGGAACTATAAAACTGAGAGAATCCAAATGTTTGTGTTCAGCATTTGGAGCTGGCAGCAGTCTTTCTGAAGGGCTGTGCTCGCTGCTCTCTGAAGGGCAGCAGCAGAGCATGCATTTAGTTATGAACGCAGGGGTTAAACTTGCTTCAGAGCAGCTTGAAAGCGAGGGTTGATTTTTATGGAGGGAAAGGGAGTCATCTTAAATAAGTGCTGGAAATCAAGAAGGAGTTTTGCAGCCCAGAAAGAGCCTCCTGGGTGAAATGTCAAAGCCAAGTGCATTTTCTGGTCTCAGTATAGTTTTGATATAATCCCTTTTGTTGCATTAGCGGCCCCTGAATACTGCAGTGTTTCTTCCATGTTTCCACAGGCTGCTTATAGGCACCTCTTTCCCAAACTGATACGTATGTATGTATGCATCTGGATTCTTATCTAGGCTGAGCTATGAAATCTGGAGTAACTGCTTTGATGAAAATCAGCGGATTTACTCCAAGTTTACATTTGTGTAGTTGAGATTAAATCAGTTTCTAAAAAACCCCAAACAACTACTTCGCAAGATTCAACAGCCACAAAATTGCCATTAAAAAGCGTGAGGAAAGCATCTTTTCTGCATAGTTTCTCCCACCCTTTTTAAACTCCTTTTTACAGCCCTGCTTGGGTGAGTTAGAAGAGGCTGGGACTGCAGCTGCTGGTGTCCAGGCTGCTTCTCTCAGAGCTTCAGCTCTCAGTCTGCTCTGACCACGCACTGTGCAAAGTCACAACTTGGAAAATGCAGGAGAAAGCACGACTAGAACATGCCTTGCTCTTCAGGAGCTTTCCACAGCAGTAGGTCTCCAGGCAATTTCTGGAGGAGGTGAGATGGTTTCTGATGCAGGCAGATTGCTATAGCAGAGCATCCTGGCAATCCTGGGCTGCGGCACACGTGGCTTTGATTAGATGCCATCACCACAAGAGCCAAATGCGGTGAAACCGTTCCCGACTTTTACTAAAAAGTGAAAAACCTGATCCATAGAGAGCAGAGCTGTGTGCAAGCATCGTCAGTAACAGCCTCGCCTTGGGAAAGGAGCTGTAATGGCCAAAGGAAAGGTTGAATTTGCAATCTAATTACCCAAGATGTGTTTGCAAATATTAAGTATATGCTGTTTTGGCTCTAGCTTTAATAGGGCAATACATATAGAGCCCCGTGGGAAATAAGGTCTATATGCCACCACATTCCCATCTGCTTGTGCCTCCTCTCATTTGGATTCTCTTCCTTACAGGTGGAACAGTATTAACAAACCACAGAAATCAGAGACAAAAATCTGTCATTACCCAGCTCCCTGTGTGCAATCTGCCAGAATCACATGGCAGTAGCACAGAGGGTTTCCCTGCCGGGCTGCCTGGCCCTCGCTGCAATTCAGGTCATGCCTAAGGTACCACTTTAGTACTGCAGGAGTCTGAAACCATGAGGAATCCTAAAACTGTTGTCCTGTTGGTCCATTTGCCCAGCTTTTCTGCTGCATCATGGAATTTCTGAAGTTACGGGTTCTGCTGTAATCCCTGCTCATTGTGAGCCCACATGGAGTCTACTACCTTGTTAACTTGGTGGGCTGTTTCTCAGGACCCCAGGGACCAAGCTGGCATGGACTTTTCACTGCTGTAGCAGGCTGTTGCTTATCCTACAGAAGCCAAGGGGGAAGGAAAAAAAAAGCTTAGCAGTTTTACAATAATCCTGTGGAAAATGGACTTAGAAAAGTGGGTTGGGGATTTTGCTTGTTTCCCATTGTTTTGGTTTTGCTACAAAGTATTTCAGAAAAGTGCTTGTATGGCAATGCCAAGAGGAAAAGCCCTTCAGGAGAAATGATTCCCTCCCTAGGAAATGCTAGAGTTAACTAAAAAACCAAATAACTCCCAAACCCACAACCCTGCAGCCTCAATACATATGCAGATAGCTATGGAGATGTTTGGAATGTAGTACTTAAGGGTAAGTTTTTCAAGTGGCAAACAAGTCTTTGATGAAAGGTCCTTTTGAGACATTTTCTTTTTTTTTCTTTTTTCTGTGTGTGTGAGTAAAACCTAATTTCCTGACAAGCCAGTGGTAAGGTTTGATATGGAGTCAAGTCCCCCTGCACTCTGAGAAGAAAAGCAAATCTATTTGAAATGTTCTGTGTGTTTGTAGGCTGTGGCAGGGTCACAGCAGAATTAACCACATAGGAAACATTACCTGGCAAGTGCAGCCTCACCTGTATGTGCTCTTTCCACCAGGGCACCACTGCTCGGGCTGCTGCTGGCTTGGTAAAACTCAGAGCAGCTTCAAGGGGCTCCTCTGAAGCCCGGTGAGGTCAGGATTAAGGGAAGTGGAATGAACTTGCATCTGAGGGTTGAACCGTGGTGAGGTGGAGTGGCTCTCCAGGTCCAGTGACTGTCAGGGCAGGTTGCTGCTGCAGCAGCTCCGTCTTTGCAAGCTTGGTGCTTCACTGGTTCGAAACGTTGTGGTCTCTGTGATGAAGTTAATTTCTGGACTGGGACTGTCGGGTCTGGTGTGAAATAAGTGAAGTAAGGTATGAGAGATTATGTGGTTTTGGAACTAGGAAACAATAGTAATATAATTATGGGTTTTTGACGGATGCTGTAACACATTGGTGCAGACACTGTTTTGTTTAGAGCGGATCACGGGATCGGGAGGAGGGGTCTGGATTTGCCCTGATTTCACCACAGTTATTTGGCCTTAAGGCAGAAATGTAAAGAGAAATGCAAAAATTACTAAAGATAATAGCTTTGGGGATGTTGCAAGGAATTATTTTGCAAACTATTTGTGGCATGGAATCACAAATACACATGCTTTCCAGGCAGCAAACAACATGTGAGTGCTTTCTGTGCTTCTGCAAGT
Source organism: Mohoua ochrocephala (assembly GCA_013398855.1). Taxonomy (NCBI): domain Eukaryota; kingdom Metazoa; phylum Chordata; class Aves; order Passeriformes; family Acanthizidae; genus Mohoua; species Mohoua ochrocephala. The sequence goes on from VZTA01004160.1 coordinate 244,866, forward strand.
CCTTGGCCTGCAAAAGACCTGCAGCCAGGAATGCAATATCCTCCCTTTCAAGCCAAGGGATGAGCTTGAAATGACCATGTAATAAAAACAGCCATGCAAAGAGATGGGCCTCCACCTGACACTGCCCTAATGCAGGCAGTGAAAGGTCCTAACACGGGTTTGTCGTTCCCACCCTTTCCTCGATGATCTGTGGGAGGAAATAGTCTGAATTCGTAAGCCAAGCTCACCAGGTTTTGCAAATAAAAATATTCACCTACTTCCTGCTGTTTGATCCTTTCCCTTCTTTTCCATTCTTTTGGGTTCCCATACACTTTGTAGAGCAGGTACATTGACTGTGGGCTAGTTAGACTCTACTTGTGGCACAACGACAATTCAGTCCTAATATTGTCAAAGTTTTCTCCATCTTACTAGATTGTAAATGATGCTTCAATCCTGCCCTTTATTTTACCTTACCCTTGGCAGCTTTGAAGTTTGGGATGCTTGGTACCTCATGAGCTACGCAATGCCCATCCAGCAACTGTTTGGGAGCTCATTCCTGTCTGTATTTGGACTTGCTGCTGAATCCCACAGTCTTGTTACCTTGCTGAGTGTGGACCCTTCTTTTGGGTTATTTCCCAGTTTATCTCTTGGGCAGTCCTGTGTGCTATTGAGAAGATGTCTTGGTTTCCATTGCATACTCCCCATGTTGTGACTGGAGTCCTGGACTGCGGCTTCGCTGCTGTGTTTGCAGTCCCCTGCTAGCAGAGCAAATCACTTTATAGCCATGTTTCAGGTTCCTGTGAGTGGAAGATTGCAGCAGACCTCCCTTACGGAGTGCTTTAGGAGCCCCCAGATGGGAAGTGCCCTGTGGAGCTGGGCACTGCTGTGTACCTGCACGGTGCCATTGCCCGTGTGGCTGGGACGGGAGCTGCCATCTGGGCTGAACTCTTGCTTCTCTGTAGCACCCAGCATCTCTGAAACTATGGTGGCAGTGCACTGCAGGTGCTGGAGAACAGGAGAACCCCTGGAAGCAGCACCTTTCCCAGTGGCTGTGAGGGTGTAATGTTCTGCTGGCTGTGCCTCAGACTGAGTACTGCTGCTAAGGCAGAAATTCCCAGCAGCTGGGACAGGATTTGACATAAATACCAAGACATTGACGTTTGCATTTTTTGTTTTCTGGACCCATTCACGATTCTGGAGAAAGGGTCTGTGCTTGAATACGTGAAGGTGTAGGGAAATTACTTTGGAAATGGCCTTGTGCTAAAGCAATTAAATGATATTTATGTCAGATAATTAATTCCAAGGGAAGGATAAAATTGAGGAAAGGCAAAATAACAGAGTGAAAACCGTCTGCAGGCTTTTGAGGCGTTTCTTGTTGGAAAGGGATGGATTATTACTGAGATTAGCTTTTCAGAGGTTTTAAAGTAGGGTTCAATAACTGCAAAGGCTGGATTGTTTGGCACCAGCATCTCTGTAGCTTTAGATGTCTGCTTGCAGTTAACGTAGGTGCAACAAATATGTATGTGCAAAAGAGTTAATGGAAAAAACAGCGCAAGGACAACAAGAAATGTGTTACAGCAAAGTGCAAGCATAATTGAGTGGTGTAAATATACAGGTAACCACTTCTGAAAAATGGGAGAACTCAAAAACAACAATGAAGGAATTCTGAATGATCACCAGATCTGACGTTGTCTCTGGATTTGCCCCCCTGTGTCTATACTTCTCTCAGTGTTCTATAAGGCACCTGTACTGTGCCAGAGACATCACAGTGGTGCTAATCAGTATGTACCACAAAGGCAGGTTTTTTCCTCAGTGAAAGGAAGAATTCTTGTCCCTCTCCATCCTTAGGAAGCCTAAGCATTAGCAATGTGTCCAGCTCTCCAAGAGGGCAGAGAAACCATGCCAAGAAGCACACACAGAGCTCCTCAAATATGGAACATTTTCCTTTTTCTGATTTCCGCATTGACTCCACCATATTGCGTGCTTGCCTGCAAGGTCACCTCTGACAGGGGAATTTTGTTCTTAGTTTTTCTTAACTCGTAGCATTCTCACTGGGAAGTCGCTCGAATGTCTCCGTACAGACCAGGAAAGCCTGAAAATCTCTGGCCAGAGTGTGGGCAGGTGCAATGATCTCTCTACCTCCAGCCTGCCTGCATTTAAATGTGGGATTCAGCTGGGGTTCAAGGTGTGCCAGTGTTAGGGAAGGGCTGTGCTTCTGTCCCGGTTTATTAATCATCCCCAAGTGTTATTTGAGAGCCTTCTGCTCCCTTTTTTCATCAGGGAGAGCTGCCTGGACTAAGATAGGTTTTAAGTCTAACACTAAATCAGGCACTAAGTAACCTGAAGAGTTTTAGATAAGCTAATGAAATTTGTTGAGCAATAGAAATTTAAATTCCTTGTAAAAAATTACCAGTAGAATTAGCAACTATTAAGTAAAGCAACTAAAAGCACTGAATTTCCGTCTCAGAGGGACATCACTGGAGGAATTAACATAACCCTTGAATTAAGGTAAATAATTACTGAATTGATTTAAATTTATTCAGGAGTAAGACTTCAGTCCAAATTTGGCTTGTGAAAATGCCACGGTAGTTATTCATGGAGAGCCACGGAAGTGCTGGGGGCTGGGTGCTCGAGATGATCGTGCGTCAGTTCACGGAAGGGCAGCAAAGATCTGCCAGCACACCTCAGCTGTTCTGGGCTGGGCACTAGAAGGGACAGGCTGGCCCTGATGTAGAAGAGCAAGACCCAGACAGGCAGTCCTGCCTTTTGGTGGTCTCTGTCACCTGCTCCTGCAGCAGCCTTGGCTACAGCACTTGCTCTCCTGCCTCAGCTTCACAATTTGTAAACCAGAATTAATAGCAGCCACCACTGGGATTGTTTAGAGACTTCCCCCTGTTAAAATGCCTTTCATTTCCACACTGCTCCAGTAGTGCTCAGTATTACTGTTATTACATGCTGCTTTCTTAGCTTGCTGTTGAGAAAAGCAGCTGCCTTCTGTGACTGGTGTAAGCTGCCATTATGCTGGGTGGTATTATGTATGCGACTGTACTTTTGGCATCTGGGTCTATCATTTAGATTAATTTGGAAATTGTGTAGTGACTTGAGAAAAACTGCTGTTGAACTGAAGTTTGTTAGCCCAGAAAATATCATTAGTCCAAAACCCCCTGTAATTGTGTTATAAATGCAATACTGGATGGTCTTGCATATAAACTTGAAATATAACTTTTGGTACATTTTCCCTTTCCTTTTTATTTTTTTTTCCCAGTATGGGGTACTGCATCCTTTTTGTCCACGGTCTAAAAAAGCTGTCTACGTGGCTAAATAAATGGAGAATTACTGTTCTGACCCTCTTTGCTTTGCTGCTGCTGCTCTTCTCTTGGAAGACGGTGAAACAGAATGAAATCTGGCTGTCACGAGAGTCCCTTTTCAGGTAGGAGTGACCACGGGAGAATACTTGCATTTTTATATTTGTTTAAAATAAGTTTGTTACATGGAATAGTTTTCTTTAGAAAAAGTTGTGCTATTGATGCATTGATCTAATTGACATTTTTGTTATCATAAAATAACACTTACTTTCTCTTGTCTGATGCCTGCGCAAAAACTGGTGGCAGCACTTTTTATGTTTATGTACAAACTTTGGTTCTGACAATCACATTTTTAAGACATGCTCTTTTTAAATAACTTCGATTCTGTAGATCTAACGATAGTGTAATGCTTTTGTTTCTAAAGACATAGCAAAAGTTTTTTGCAGCACTCCAGAATGCCATAGTAACGCTACTGAATATATTGAAATTTCTTTAGCAATGTTCTAATGACAAAAATAAAATGCCACGCAGCACCAAACTTAATGTACCATATTTCATTTTATTTGATTACTCTTTGCCAAACAGCTCTCTTAACAACCTCATTTATGTATTTTCTTGCATTGAAACAGACTGTTTCATTTTGTGTTTTGCTAGAAAATGTATTGCATTTGCCTCCAGCTGCTTTCAGCAGTTGTCTAATTGTGAAGTAATTGCAGAAACGCAGGTGATCTGCACACGGGTTGAGCTTTATTTCCTAACTTATTGGCCAGAGCAAAGTTTAATTTATGCAGCACTAAAAGTATGAAATTGTTTTTTATGTGTACCCTTTGGTCTTCAGGAAACACTACTGAAGTGGTTGGAGCTCTCTTAGTGGGGCTGTTTTTTAAAAAATCTGGAATTGGGGTTTCTTCCCTCTGCATGATTCACGACATATTCTGAGTTGGAAGGGACCCACAAGGATCGTCAAGTCCAACTCTTAAGTGAATGGCCCATACAGGGATGGGGATGAAACCCACAACCTTGGCACTGTTAAAGCCATGCTCTGACCAGCTGAGCCAATCTCAGTTCCCTGCCTGTCTCCCTCAAACACTGTTTGCTGTTCAAACAACAGCAGCCATGGTTACTGGCCTGGACTCACACAGCAATCCACTCCTTCCAGTCCAAACCCGGCCACTTGGAGGAAAGTAGGAGGATTTCCAAGTTGGGCAACTCTCTTACTGAAAGGGAGGTGGGAATATGACAATTCCACTTGCAGACTTGCAGGCATCGTGTGGTGTTGTGTTGTGCACAGCTGTGGTCACCCATGTTTCAGAACGATGAAGTCGAAGTGTAGCAGAGGACAGGAGGACATTTCCTTCTACTAAGGAGCATTCTTGGGACGATATGGAGTGCTGTGGGGTCTCTTGCAGAAGAGAGGGATAAGGTTATGTCCGCTTAGTTGGATACAAATAGAGTTCTGTCCTTCCAGCCTCCATTCAAAGCAGGGTGACTATTTACTGCCAGCTCCAGTGCCACTGCTGCAGTGCAGCTCTGGGCTGGAGCTAATACACCTTTTACCTCAGGGGAGGGACTTGGGGTAGCTCAGGGCAGTACTCAGGGCTCAGTGCCTTGGGTTAAACTGTTTCCCTCTTCAGTTCAGGAGTTTTGGGGATGGTACCAGGGGAGAGGTCTGTCCCAGGCTTTTGAGGGGATGGCAGAACTGTGTGTTCCTGCTGGGTCACCTCATATTGTGTCCTGCCCCTGAGAGCAATCAGCAGCAGCTGCCGAAAAAAGCACTGTAAGAACAGGGCCAGCAACAATAATGCTTCTCTCCAGTTCTTTCCCAGCTTGCAGTAATCTGCAGTTTAAAGACTTCCTGAGTCAGGAGTTACTTGCTATTTTTGCTTTTAACAGCCACTGATGGACTTTTCTTCCATAATGTCTCTGACTGCTTTTTCAAATCTATTTATAGTTTTGGCTTCTACAGCATCCTGTGCGCTGGGCTCCATCGTTAAATTACAGAGTGTGCACAGTAAGATTTCCCTCTGTGTGCCGAGAGCCTTCTGCCTGATTATCTGGTGTCCCCTAGTTCTGGTGTGCTGAATGAGTAGTGAGTAACCATCAGCTCGTCACTTAGGATGAAGGCGCTTCCATGCCTTGAACCCTCATGCCTTCACCTAAGGCTGTCTCTTTTCCACGCTGAAGTCAGCTGGTTTTGTACTCCCCTCAGATGGAAGCTGTTCTGCATTTCTGATTCCTCTAGTCAGTCTTCTCTGGATACTTTCATACTCTAATCCATCCTTTTGAGAAAGAGGCCAGAATCACCTTCCAAGAGGTATGTGCAGCACAGTAACATACGGCTGCTTTCGGGTTTTGCTTCTCTTCTCCTACTAATTCCTAATCTTCTGCTTGCCTTTTATGACCTCTCCTAAGCAGTGAGTGATAATTTCACAGCACTCCCAACGCAAATTACAAGACACCTACTGTGATTGGAAATAACTGGTTTTTAGACATCAATCTGTGTGCAGATTTATGCAGATTTAGAGTGTGCGTACACGCTCTCTGTTCCTTGTGTCTGTACCAACGCTGCGTTTCTCGTGCCATCTTCTTGCCCGGCCTTCAATACTGTGAGATCCTTCTGCAACAAAGTGTAGTTAACTTCAATTCCTGCAGTGTGATTCACATTGGTGTCATCAGCAAACGTGTCCCCTCCCTGTTTGCTCCCCTTTCGAGACCCTTTGTGAACACCTGAGGTAGCTCAGGTGCCGTTGCATGTCTCCTGGGAACCCTGCTTGCACTCTTCTGCAGCTGTAAAAACTGTTCACATATTCATGCTCTTGGCTTGCTGTCTTTCAACTAAGTATCGATTCATGAGAGGATCTTCCCCTCTTGCTCCATGACACCTTGAAGAAATTGGAAGTCTTTAGTGAGGGATTTTATCAAAAAAACTCCTTTGAACATTTAAGTGCTCAACATTGGTGTATGTGATTTTGATTGCCTGGGCTATATTTGGATATTTAAAAAGGCTTTCCATAGTTTCAATAACATGTACATACCTGTTGAGTCTATAAAAAAAACAACAGAGCTTCCCAAATAACTTCTTTCTGCAATATACAAGGCAAATTCTTTGTTGGACTTTGTAGTTATCTAGAAGTGTGCTAGAATTAGGCTTTACTATGGTTTTCCCCAAATTACCTGAAGTGAAAATCAGACTTTCTGGTCTATTTCCCCCTCAAGATCCCTTCCCTGGAGCCAAATGAAGTCATGTTCATCAACTTCCGTTCCCCTAGTGCCAGTCTCATTTAAATTATAAGCTACCTACCGCAGCTAATAGCTGCATGTTTGGTTTCCTTTGGATGTGTTCTACCAGGCCCGATGGATTCATGACTGTTCTGGGTGTTGATTTGTTTTAAAGCCTCTTTGACTGCCGCCTCAGTTAGAGACAGTGCTTTGGTCATGCCCCTGTGAGGAAAAGCTCTCGTGTGGCAACTCCTTCAGTTTCCCTGTAGTGAGCACTGGTGCAGAGAATCCATTTAGCTTTTCTGCTGTGGTCTTTTCTTCTTCAAGCACTACTTTTAGACCTCCATCATCTGTTTGCCTTAGGGGATCTTTGGCAGGTTTCCTCTATCTGATGTATTCCATTATTAGCTTTGATAGCTTTAGCAAGTTTTTCTTTAAATCTCTTTTGGTCTGCCTAATTATGGTTTATGTTTAACTGGCTGACGTTTATGCTCTTTTCCTTTTTCCTTCTGTAGCTGTTCCTTTTTAGAGTGGTTTTCATTTCTCGTAGCTGTCTTCACTCTGCTGTTTACTCTTATTGGCCTTTTTGTTGTCCTTTTAAGATCTTTGATAGGTGTTACACATCTCTCACAAGTCTGTAATGTGGTAGGACCCTTTTTGTTGATGGGAAGAAAATGCAAAAGAAGAATAGTATAGCAAGAAGATAATGTCATCCCAGGAGTGAGAGATCTCCTCTTTGGAGCAGGAGGACGCTGATGAGGAGAGGAGGGAGAAGTGGATGGAGGTATGTGAAAGAACAATAAATTGTAATGGACAGAACAGGAGGAGGATACAGAGCAAATCTACAGATGTGGGAAAGGAGACATAAATCAACCTACTTGGTAGTCTCTGTGTGTATTGAATTTTTTTTAAGAAGTATGTGCTGGGAGAATCTCTACTCACAATCCTAGTTCTTCATTCTTTTTTCTCCGGTTGCTGCTTTAATTAATTACTGTTTCTTCCCTCCTCTTAGGTTTTTTTTCTTTCACCTCTACTTTTTGTTCTTCTGATGCCTTGAGTGGCTACCTAAAACACAGAGACTAGACAAGAATTAAGAGAATAAAAGGAGGTATTTATTTGAAGGGCCTTCAAAGGCACACCCTGGGCAGCCCAGAGGCTACACCCAAGATGGACGCTGGGTCACGGGTTCTTCACCCTTTGATAAGTTTGGTTCATTTGCATATCAGGGTTAATTCTCCAATTATCACCTCAGTTTCATGATAGAATTACCCTGAGTTTGCCCCCCTTTAGAGGCTTTTAGTTTACACATTTTGGGCTCGGTGTCCTTGGAGTGGAAGCCTGCAGAGGTTTGTTCTGTCTGACCAGCATGAGAGAAGAGCAGCTCACAGGCCACAAGGAACTTCAGAGTTACACACCAGGCAGCACAGGATTTGAAACATATAAAAGTTGAAACCTAAGGCATCACCTCCATTTGCTTGTTTCTGCAGGGTTGATCTGCCTTGATTCCATTGGCTGAGGCTTATTCTGTTAAATACGCTTCTTCTGTGCTGGTCCAGGAGATGTTTGCATACTCAGTGTGTTCCTGCTTTTGTGCTTGTACCCCATTCTGTCCCTTTCTCAAGTCTTAGCCTATTTTGACATTGTGTGGCAGCACTGTTGCCATCTCTGGGTCACTGTTGCCACTCAGTCTTCAGCCCAGGGACCAAGTTTTCCGGATGCAGAAATCCTGCCAGGTCCTGGCTGAAAGCAGCAGTGTGGGGGAGGATGCTGCTGTCTGAGGAAATGAGGCATCTCCACATAGATGCACAAGCATGTGTGCAAGGACTAAATGAGAAGCAAATAAACCACAAGTACAAGACACGGCTAAATATGTAGAGAGATATTTGAGGCATATTATTCCAAGACGTCTCTAGAAGCCCCAAGCAGTTTGTCTTACTGCGTTGGCAGGTGATCAGGGAGGACTGACTTGTTAATTATTTAAGGAACTGCCCTCTAGAGTGAATGCACAGGCCAGAAGGTCAGCCTTGAGCTGCGGTCAGTGTTAATGTCCGAAGCCAGGGAGAGGGAGGGGAGGGCTGCGGGCTGATCTCTGCATCCGCTGTACTGACCTTTCCGAGCCTTGTCAAGCTGCCACGCTTCCTGTTGCTCCTGGAAAGCGTCCGCACGCGCTGCCCACGTTTGTGACAGTGCCTGGAAACACAGTTGTAACCAGCAAAGGAACCGGTCAAAACCGATGCTTTCTTAGTCAGCAGCTCTCCTTCCCAAGCCGGGTCTGCTTGGGAATTTGCTTCAGGAATTTGCAAAAACTGCTCCTGCCCCAAAGGTGGCATTTACTGCCGTGTTATTTTGTTAATTCTGGAAGCTGGCTCAGCTGAGGAGAGCAAGTCCCACTGCATTTTGGGCATCTTCTATAGGACAGTTTAATATGGCCCAACAGTGTTATCTGTGAAATCAGTACGAGGGTAGGAGGCCAAGGAAGGTGGTTGTTTGTGTCATCCACAGAATAATTTGCTGTCGAGAACCTTTGTTGATGATAATGATTCCCAAAGCAGAGGAGACACCATCAGTTTCCCAGGGTTTCTGCTGAGGCAGGAGTGGTCTCATATTCTTCTAAACTGAGCACTTTTCATATGGATATCACAGAAAATCAATGAAGCCTCAGCCCTGCACCCAGTCACTTTGTAGAGCAGAACATGCACTTAAGAAACCAAGAGAGGGGATCACAGGGCATTTTTCCCAACTGAAGTGGGATTTGGATGATGCCGGTATTTGAGGTTGGAAAATACCAGTGGTATTTTATTTCTCTGATTCATGGCGAACAGGCTTTTTGTTTTTCCACAGGGAGGAAGTGTTACATAAAAAGGTTTGCCTATTGTTTATTTTCCATTTATGTCGCTTACTGCTGTCGTAGAAGTCAGAAGGGAAGGAAACCCTCTGGAGAAGTGACGTCCAGTGTCAGTGGGTTCGTTTCTGGCTGGAGCCAGATTGGTGCCATAGGTTTTCAGAGCGGCACGTGCGTGCCAGGCTGGGGAATAGGGAAATGGGAGAGTTTGGAAAAGCACACTGGAAAATTATATTGAAATTGTGAGAGACTGGGAGCTTGTGGGAAGCAGAAATGGAAAAACATTGTGTTCTGCTTTGTTATTTATAAACTCCACCCTTTCCTTCTTGGCTTTCGCTGGGGACATCATTGTTTCCTCTGTCAACGAGCAAACAGCGTTCTCGACTGGTCAAGAATCAGTTAGCCAGGAGTGTTTGCTGAAACTCTCCCAAAAATTCCCCTCTGCATCCAGTGCTGTGTTTGCTGCTGCCTCCCCCAGAGCAGAGGCTCCAAGCAGCCTCAGTCATTGCTATGTGCATTTGCAAAATGAAACATCCCCCTCCCCGCCCGTGCGAGGAGAATAAATAGGTCAGTGTGAGCAGTGTGATGCAGAAGAGAACATCTTAAGAAGCCAGACCCATTTCTGCCTTTCCTGTGTCACCCCCGCCACCAGCAGAAGCACACAGATGCAAGAAGCTTTATTAGTGATGTTTTAATAAATGGGACCAGTGGAAATAGTGATAAATTCCACTTAAAGGAGAACAGTCCAGAATTAAAATATTTAAACATATGCATCTTGCTGTTAAAACTGTATCTCATTAGAACTGAAGTGCTCGTGCATATGTAATGTACTCCTCACTGTTACCTCAGTCTGCTCTGTCTCAGCAGAGGCTGTAGCAGAGCAACTCCTTGCACGTAGCTCTGAGAGAGCAGCAGTTTTGAGTGCCATGTCTTTGCCTGCAACACTGATGCTGATGTAATGAAACCCTCTCTGTATAAGAATTAATATTCCAGTAATGCCCAGAGGTTGTAAGTGTGTAGTTAATAGCTCCCAAGGCCAATGGAAATTAACACAGCCATAGCAGTCACACATTACTTGCTGCTGGTGCAGTATATCTTTGTGAAAACTAATATAGAAAATCATTCTCTTAAGAATAGCATCAATTAACTGATTTAATTCAGCGATTAGTCACAAAATGTCTTATTCCTGTAGTGCTCCCAGTAAGTAATTTGGAAATACCTGATGATTAGGAAGCCAAATGCAAGGTGTACTTTTAATTTTAGTAGGCAAACCGTGGCTCTGTTGAGCTGAACTCTGCAAGGCAGTTGTGGGCGAAGCTTTGGAAGCTCTCACAAGTAGGTGTTAGTGATGCTGGTTGCCACTGGCTGCAGATAACCAAAAGGATATTGTATTTGCCACTGCAATTCCTCAGTGCTGTTTTGCAATGAAATCCCCCTCAAAGGGTTTCTGCAGCTCTGGGTGCATTCTTCCCGTGCAAGAGGGTGTGCACCCCACTGCAGGGGCTGCGTGCGAGCCTGTCTCATTGTGATTAACTTCCATGCTCACCAAAGGTAAAAAGGAGAGGCAGACAAGGCAAAGCAACAAGACTTGAGGATTTTCTAGTCCTTGCTTTTCCTACCTGAGGTAGCAGGGAGTAGATGCTGGGATGTTGGGAGTAGAAAAGAGAGCTGCTGGCAGGAATCTGCTTGTGAGCAAGAAACAGCACTTTGTCTGCTTTTACATGAACAGATTCATCCATCCTTATTTCCCGTTACCTCAGAGAGCCCCTATTTATGTGCTGGAAAGGATTCCCCCATTAAACGGAGTACTGACTTCTCTGGATTCTTGCAGGGGAAATGTTTCCATGGTGTACGTGCTCCTGTGATTTCTTTCTCTCTTTAACCTTGAAACGGCATTTCCTCTGGCTGTGCAAGGTGTACCCTGCTTTCTGTGCTCTCAATTAAGCAAATAAGCATATGCTTGCTTTTGTCTTTGTGCCCTCATTAGTAATTCCAAATGTTGAGTTCAGTCTACACATGGCAGGGGAGACAAAGGGAAGGGATGGGGTGGCTGTGCAGCCAGATATCCTCAATCATGTATTACAATGCCAGAGTGCTATTTTGCCACCTAAGGGTGAGAGTCCCATTAGCCCTCACCTCCTGGCCATACTCTGCTCAGCCTTAAGCAGTGCCCATGTGCTGGTACTTGGAGTATGCCATGCATCCCATCTAGTGACTGATGCACATGGAAAAGGTACCCTCTTTCTGGTGTCTGCAGTGCCAGGTTTCAATCAAGATTATCATAAGGTGCTTCGTGGCACTCAAGTTTAAGCAGGGACCCTGTTTTTAGAAAGTACTACATGCTTTCCCTCTAAATATTAGCCGTTTCGGTTTTGGTCTTTCAATTTAGTAATTCAGATTTTAACATACAACAGCATCTGGCCACGGGGAGTGTTGCAGTGCTGGTGCTGGAAGTGCCTGCGGTGACAGCGACCAGGATGAGTTGAATTGCTGCCACACATTTCTGTCTGCCCGGGGCACTTGGCGCGTGGGACAAGCTCGGAGTTATAGCATGAGTTGTGTTGGCACAAATGCGCAGGAGGTGACGGGGTGCTCGGATTATGAGCAAGCATTTCAGGAGAAGGGACTGCGGGAAGAAGGTGCACCTGGGGGAAGGTGGGGTAACCTGGCTGCTAATTGTGTCCTGCCTCTGTTCCTCTTCACAGCTCAGGAGTGAAGACCCTGCCCCACAACGCCAAGGTGCACTACAACTATGCCAATTTTCTGAAAGACCAGGGCCGTAACACTGAAGCAATCTACCACTACAAAACTGCTCTCAAGTAAGTCCCTCAGGGGCCTGGTGGGGCTCCTGCTGTTAACCCATCTCCTTCCTGACAGGCATGGGGCAAGTTGGCTGCTCCTCATCCCTGGCTCCTGGGAGCAGCTTGGCTTTCGGAGCCTGGGAAAGTTCCCTGGCTCGGTGTTTGTGTGTCATGAAATGAGGTAGCCTGGCTTCCCTCCAGCTCCACGTGTGTGTGTGTGTGTGTGTGTGCACTTCAGTATATGAGATAGAAATGTTACCATAGCTACACGTTGAGCGATGAGGTGTCATTTACGCAGCTGAGTGTATGCTGGTAAGCAGGAGGTAGTTGTCCTAAATGCATTTTCAGGTTTCTGGGCCATTTATCTTAGTAAATTCTTAATGGTGCGTGCCTGGAAAATGTCAGTGCGGTAGCCATCTGAAGTGCAGTAACAATAATGGTACTTACTGCCTGTATTGAGGCTTCTGTCCACAGAGCTTTGCATGAACGCTAAGCTAATTGATCCTGAAAATGCTCCTGTGCAGTAACAGGGCAAATATCATTGCTGAGGTTCTGTACAGGCAGAAGCTGAAGCAGGGCCGTGAATTGCCTTGCCTGTAGATGAGTGGTAATTCAGGGCCCAGGGCTGGGCTGTAATACGGGACATGTCCTGTGGTGTCTGTGAAGGACCCTTCCTTCACACACAGATGGGGCCACTCCCTGTGAGCAGCTTCCCTCCATTGCTGCTCCTGCCAGTGCTGTTCCTGCAGCTCAGCTGCTCCCCAGGCAGTGCTCAGTGTGCCAAGCAGGTCACCCCAGTTCCCTAAACCTCTCCTCTCTGGTCCTTAGGACTTGGGAGAAAGGACAAGCCCCTCTGGGAAGTGAATGCAAGGAACGGGGCTGGGGAGATGGTGTGGCGGCAAGGGAAAGCAAGCATGGAGTAGGCAGAGAGTGTTTTCAGGAAGAGAAGCATGTTTGGGAAGGACAGACAAGGTGAAGAGTGGCTCTGATGGACAGCAAGGGCAGGGCTCAGCTCCATAGGGCATGTCAGGAGGTGGAAGAAATGTTCTTTCCCGACACGTGTTGTGACAGAAAACTCCAGAAATTACATGAGTGTTTTGTCTTTTGGCCAGCTGACAGGATTATGATAAAAGCTCTCCAAGGGCTCCTAACCCCCGCCCAGGTTGACCTGTGAGGACAGGAGTTCATTGTCATTGAGGAGGGATTGAACCTGGGTGAAGGTGATTTTTAGCTTTTTTGAACAACATCCTGTTCTGTTTTACCATGCTGGGCATTTAGGAAGTAATTTAGAAAAACCTCCTATTTTTTTAATGTTTCCAGCAATGGAAAATCTAGCACAACCATCAGTAAACTGTACTGAAGGTTAATTACATTGGCTGTTGAAAATGTCCTCCCTTATTTTTAGACTGATTTGTTTAACGGCAGCTTCCAGTCATTGAATTTGTTTACACCTGTCAATGCCACACTGAAGATCCCATTACCAAAAGTCTGTTTTCCATAGAGTGATCAACTCCTCCCTTAACCTGCTGCTTGATAGGTGCTGGTTTTTTCAGCATTACAAGGTTTTGCAATCCTCCAGTTGTTCCTCTATCTAGTCTCTGAACTTTCTCCAATTTACTAGAAAAGCCCATTGCGAGTTAAAAAGAAGAAGGACTGACAAAAATTATCCAAGCCCTGCTGCAGTGGAGTGCAGAGAGTAACGTAACTGCTCCTACCAACATTGTCTCTGCTTGTGTAAATGGGATTTGCAGACAAAAGATCTTTTCTAACTCAGCAGCACACATTTATTGTAATTATAATGCTGTTTTCTGCTCTGCAGTATTTCAATTATGAAAGACTCTGTTTTGAGAACTGATTGCAAACATTTTCTCAACTGTATTGCATAGCACTGTTTATACTGATGGTGTTGTTCATGGAGCATCTGAAGCCTTGTTGGGGCTTGGAGCTTGGTGTCTCCACTTGGTGCTAGTGCTCCACTTGCTTCAGGAATTTCAGGATTAGCTGGCAGTTTGGAACAGTGAAACTCACCTTGGACATTCTCTTTCTGACCCAAAAGTGCAGGCCAGGAGTTGGAAGTCTCCATCACTGGGAAGCTGCACTACTTGTTTCCATCACATTGTATCTGTGCACTTCCATTTTCCTCATTTTTGCTTCTGCCCACCTCTGTTACAAGGAAATTATTTGGGGTCTGTGTAATAAGCAACAGAACAGTGCAGGTAAAAAGTGTACTATGTTCTTCTGTTGAGAATTACGTTCTGTAATGTCTGTGTTTTCCCCTCAGACAGACAGACAGACAGACCCTTTCTGCAGTGCCTGGGGTTGTGTGTGGGCCCTGCAGCCTTTGCTGAGTGCCTACATTTGAGGGCTGTGTTGAAGCAGTGGAGAAGCTGCTGGGTGTGGGACAGGCAGCGTCAGGTGGATGCAGTGGCAGATCCTACACAGGTATCACAGAAAACAGCTGTCATGTCCAAGCTGTTTACCCATCCTCACAGACTGCTCTGATTGTAGACCAATCTCCACAATTAGAGAGAAGGAAGTGGTAGCTGTAATATCCTGAGCAGATTTTGATGGTTCAGGGTGTTTTTTGCCACTGGCTTGACCTGGAAAAATGAATTACCGCTCTGTAAATTTCCATATCAGGGAGTAGGCAGACCAGCGGCTGAGGTATTCACACACTGAGCTTTTATGACTTCCCACAGGTACCCCTCACTGAGTGCCTACTCTCCCAGGGAGTGTGGGTGGATCCATCCTCCCCAGGTTACAGAAAACCCAAGCTACTCAGGAGGCTTCACAATCCAATGGCAGCACAGCCAAGAGTACAGAAGATAAAAATATTATTTCTGCCTAGTGCTCAGTGAGCAGATCAATAGGGAATTAATAAGGAAATGGAGTCGATAAGGACACGGCTTGCTGCCTGGGAACTCCTGGGAGATAGGAAAGGGAGAGCCGCAGTGCCTCGGTGGGCGATGGCTCATCCACTATTCCAGCTTTGTGCCAAATGACAGGGCAGGTCTGCTTGATCTCTGGTGAATGAGTTTAATTGTTCAGTAAACAAAAGTGATGTTGTCAGTCTGCACCCTGCTGCTTAAACTGCGAGCAATTGCCTTTCCACCAACTCCACCAATGTAAGGATGTGCTTCCGTGCGCTCCTGCTCTGCCAGAAGTGCCGGTTGCCGTGGGTCTGCTCGGCAAAGCAACACATCCAACAACTTCACTTCCTGGGAAGTTGTAGCTGTGGGAGAAGATGTTGAAGTGCGCACCAGTCACCCAGTGAAATACTAGCAAGTGATACTAAATGCTGGGACTGTTGACTCCCCGATGCTTTAGCTGCTCCCTTTCCTGCTTTCAGAGACAGGTGGGATTCTCTGCTGGCAAATGTGGGTGTACCTCTGTTAGCTTCAGGGCAGAAAAGGTGTGGAGGAGAGTAATGCGTTTTCTCTGACAGTGAAACTGCAGGGCAGGTTTCCAAGGCAAACTTGGCAATCGGTCCCAACAACCACCTGCTGGTGCCATTGCAGGTGGCCCATCAGAAAACTCATTCCTAGCCCAGAGACCAGTGACACAACACCCTGACCTAGCCAGACTTGGGTAAAATCAATGCAATCTAATTATGCTCTCCAAGAGTGGGGGAAATGAAAACTGAAATGAAATGCAAAAATGGAGAATGACGTTGGAATTGGAGACGGGGAGAATGAAAAGAACAAAAATTCTGTGTATATGGGAAAAGCTCTTCCTGTATGTAGTTCCTGAAAGGGGAATGGAAATGGAGCCCTTCAGAGATGCCAGACGAGTTACCTGTGAAACGGGCCCAGCAAACAGCTGGCATTCAGCAGCTGTAGAGTGGGTTATAAACCTTTCAGCTCACCTACAGTAAAACGAGAAAAACACACTGCTGGATTAGACTGCTTCACTGGTTTGCCTGACATATGGTAGTGACCCCAGGAGATCCTCGGGGTTTTTTCCTGCAGAAAGTAAAGGCCGGAAATACTCCGTCTGAGATGTGAATAGACCACGGCTATTCTGAAAGATGGCCTTAGCATTCCTGCTGCTGCTTCTGCTGCAGATTTGTGGCTGTTGTTAGGAATTCTGGAGAACCTCTGCTCCTGGAGATCAAACAGTGCTGATCTTATCTGAAATTTATCTCACCGCTTGTCTCCCATTTGTGAGTGAGAATATGAGGTCGAGCAACCTCACTCAAATATGAAGAACAGCTCTGATGTGCTAATGAAGATGTTTTTGCTGTTGTTGATGGTTACCAAGCTTTCGTCCTGCTTCTCCCCAGCCTTGTGTGCTTGATGTTACTGTTGAGACTGTTTTATTGCTCCTCAGGAATGCACATGGGCTGACATGCAGAGAGAGAAAAACAGCAGAGCCTTAAAACCCATTCGGTGAACATTTGTTACCAATTAAATCAATCTCCTTTTAACAATGGAGGGAAGAAAAATAATTCACATTCCCTCCTACAATTGCACTCATTCAACATTTTAATTCCCAAAGCAGTTCTGTCTTGCCATCCCTCTCCGTGTTTGTTCCCAAGGCAGTGCTTTGCTTGGAGGGCAGGTCGATGTGAGCATCAGCGGGTGGGGCTGAAGGAGGTTGCTGAGTTCCTTGCTGGAGCTGGGTGGATAAACACACTAATAGTAGTTCTGTGCTATCCAAGCTACATTTCTGTGTCTGGAAAAAGGTCACCATCTAAAAATTCATGTTTGCCTTCTAGAAGGACATTAAAACGTACCTGACAGCACAGAGTCCTGCAGGAGGTGACCAGCACGTGTGATGCAATACTGTGAATTTATGTTCATAAATGCACTGGTGTGTGCACCTGAGAGTGCACACGCTTCTGCAGCGTTACCTCCCTGTGCGTACACGTCCATCAGCAGGTTCCTAGCCACAAACTCCCCTTAGACTTTCCCTGCCAAATGCTGCTGACCAAACAGAGCGGGAAGGGGACCAGCCTGCCATGCAGAAACTTTCATTCCCCCTTGGGGCATCTTATGGAGGAGGGAGCCTCTGGTCAGCAAGTAGGAACTCTTGGGCTGGCTTTCTTTGCAGTTCAGGGAGCTGTTCCGCTGCTCAGCCTCCAGAGAGAGGAGAGAGTGGGCCAGGAGGCAGAGGAGCCAGTATGAAAACACTTGGTGCTGCAACTTGTGTGGTCTGGCTCTTGCAGAGCTTGCAAATAATACATCTCAGAGCATTGCTTACAGCGTGGAAACTGGGAATGCTGGTTTGTGGCATCAGTGAAGGTCATGAAATCATGGTTATGTATCCTTAGCACCGAAACACAGGCTAGGTGGAGAAGGGAAAACAGTGTAAGTAGCTTGTCCGTATCCCTCATTTGAGGGAACAAAATTGGTTCATAGCATCACTGGAATGGGTAGAAAAGAAAAAAAGCAAGGCTGTTCTTTCAACTCACAACACTTTAGAAATAAAGCCCTAATGCTGTAAGGGAGACTCAGGTTTCTTCCTAAGCTTTCCCACATACCTTCCTGCTGGGTTTTTATATATCTTAAATCAATGGTATCTGGGGTTGTTTAAATTCAGTTAAATTGCGCTCTCCATGCAGTAAAAAAAATTGTGTTCTTATAGCCCTTTATGTGTGTGTGTCAGTGTATTTGCCTTGAAAATGCCTCTCAGCATGGACTGCAGGTGGCCTTGGATACCATCTGTGATTTATTTCTGGGAAGAATTAAAATACCAGCACCATTTGTTAGCCTGTTTTTACAGTGAGTAAAAAATGTGCAGTGCTGCTTTGCTGTGGCTGCCGTGGCTGCATTTGCTCCCGAAACCGTGAGTGCCCTTCTGACATTCTGATATTACTTAGGTCAGGCCCTTGGAGCAAGCCTGAAACATCTTCATAGAGATTTCATTTGATACTCCGTGTTAGTGGATGTTACAGGCTGGAGGTGGATCATGTCCAAGCGGTTGGGAATGTCTTTGTGCGGTGTTCTGATCTGAGCTTTGACAGTAAGCTTAAGGAGTATTGTGCAGGCATGTGGTGGCTGTCCTGAAGCTGGATGGAATTGTTGAGTATTTTAATGGTAGTTGATGGCTGAAAGGGCTGCCTGATAATTTGAATCAGAGACTTAATGGCCTTTACAACACGTTGCGTGGGACGGTGGCCAAATTACTTCAGCCAGTGTGATTTATTTTTGAACCTGTTCTCTATAAAGTGCTAATCCCTGCCTGTTTTGAGGGCTGCTCCCCCTCTGCTCAGTTTTTCTGCTTTTTAGTAATAAAATAGCAATCAATCAAAGCACATGCTTTTATTTACTTGAAGACTGAACTGGTGTAAGTGCAACCATGAGTCCTGGTGCAGAGACAGTATGTGTGCATTTAGAGCCACAGAAGCTGGGTGTGCCTTCTGGGATGGACAGATGGGTGTGTGAGCCCTGGACACTGGTGGTTACAGGTGGGGTCCCTTCCTGCACCTTGGTGTCTGTTGTGGGTGCGGGTCCTTCTGTGCTGCCCTTCAGGGACTTGGTGGCTTTTCAAATACATCTTCTTAGGGAAAAGCCCCCATCAGCTCTGAGGATGACAACTCCATAGCCTTCCTCAGATACTGCATCAAAGCTCTGCCTATTTCCATATTGGGGATTGGTAAAAAAATCTGGGGAATGAAAAATGTTTTCCTGATGAAGAGCTGTTTTCTTATTGGGACAAGGCATCTATTTTGATTTTTATGTGCGTTACACAGAGAGAAACTTATGGCTGTATTTTGCACTTGTTCAAGTCTACCTTTCACTTTTGGCTAATGGTAACCTCAAATCCAAGGGTTAGTTACTGATTGCCACAGCCACTGCTTTTTTTCTTAGCCTGCTGTCCTTGTTTTTATGCAGACTGTACAGCATGGGGCTGTACAGCTTCCCCTGGCACCTGGGAGCCTCGGGAGATGACAGGCGTGATTTCACCCCCATCTGCTTCAGTGTGAGAGCATGTTGTTGTTTTATCCCCTCATGTCACGTTTGATTGAAGGGCTCACCTGATGGTCTCTTGTTTGCTGTGGGGTCCCTCAAGATTCTGTGGGCTCTGTGGAGGTGCCTGCATTGCTCACGCTGTCTATAAGTCAGGCATGTTGTAAATTATTAGTCCTTTGTTGGGCTTTGGGAGTGTTGAAGTTTCTGGGATTTTCAGGACTTATGTGGATCCTGCATAAATTCTTTATGTGAGAGAATAAGCAGACAACCCTGTTTGATAACCTCATGTTGCCTCGACACTTCAGGGAACATGCGAGGCTAGCAGGAAAGAATTTATTTATTTATATTTAGCTGTGATATTGTTTGACTTAAAATCCTGTTTTTTCTCCTCAACTCTTAACTCTCGGGCTTCTATCCCTGCCCAAGTTTGAAAATGTAATGAAAATTTATTAATTGTAACATTGTTTAGTGTGCTACAGGTTGGTTATTTGAATGGCATGCTTTTGGATATTGCTGTGATTTGAGGGTATTTTTCCTTAATGGATGTCAAGCTCAAAGAGTTCACAAGGTTTTTGTCATTTTACAGATTAAATCTATTGTGATTCTCTACTTCTTTTTTTTTTTCGTTGCATTTCTGTCCTGAAGAGGTTTCCCTCAATATCAGGGTGCTCTACCCTTCAGCCTTGGAGGCTCACGCTGCTGAGAGGGTTTGCTGCTGGCAGGGCGCCTGTAGGCTGCTGCTCCTGCCTGCTGGGCTGATGGGCAGCGGGAGAAGCCGTAAACCCAGGACCTTACTTCCTTCCACTGATCCCTGGCTGTGATCCAGCACTTGCTGTTTATACCAAGTCAGCCTCTGGAGATCCCAGGTCAGATCAAGATCCTGCTGCAGACGCTGCAGATCAGGCATGACCCTGCACTGACTTCATGAGCAGGACCTCCCTCAGGAGCTGAGCTGGCCCGTGTAACAGCAATGAGGATCCTCACGGGACCCACAGCGCTGCTCAGGGATGCTCTTTGAGTCCCCAGCCCCAGACTGAGATGGGATCACTCCCTGTCTTATTCCTGGCGTTGTGTCGGGACCCCCTCATGGCTGAGTGCGTGGAAATGGGCGTGATGTAATACCCAGCTCCAGGCTGTGCTGTGTACAGCCAGGAGTCTCGCTGCTTTGTCACGCTTTCACTGAAGAAGATTATGCCTGAGGCTTTCAAAGGAACCTAAAAGCATTAGATCTCTCACTTGCCTGACTTTCAACAGGATTTCTAGGTGCCTTTTTAAATACAAAAAATCCCAGCCTGCCACAACCTTCTGCCAAGCTGAAGGGTGTTACCTTTGAGGAAATATTGATGCAGCTACTAGAACTCTTCAAGAGAAAACCAGCTGCTGCCTGATATTGCAGGATCACCTCTCCTTCTATGAAAGAAATTCAAATGTTGCAAATTGAAAACCTTTTTGAGGAAGACATAGGATCTGCCTCCATGACCTACACATCTCCACATCGTGTAGAGCAGCTCTTGGAACAAGGTGCCACGCTGTCATGAGGCCATGACCCGAGTTGTTGCCAGTGCAGGATTGTTCCCCGAAGGATGACTGGTCTCGGAATTACATCAAATCACACTTTAATTCAACCTGACATAGAGCTTTATTGAGAACTTACATAAATACATGAAAATGAGTGTGATGTAATATTAAAATTGGAAAATTGGCTTGAAATGGTATCCTGGAGTAAATACAAAATGGGCAGCATTAAAACTTGGCACGGATAGAAACATTATTCATATAACATTCTTACTTTCTTTGGCAAAACAATGCCAATAATGACAGTATATGTTGGAATGGGGCAAAACGTGCCTCAAAAGCAAGTTGCCATGCTGCCAGCAAGTAACTGGGCTTGGGTAATTAAGGCCTGAGTCCATGTGCTTAATGTGGCTGCAGGGAGCCCCATGGATGCTGGGCTTTGTGGTAGGGTCAGACAGGCACCAGGAGAGCCAAGGATGGCTGTCAGGGAGGTGTCCTGTTGTGTGGAGGAGGAGTGGTGAGAGGTCTGACCCAGGGCTCTTCAGGCTCTCCTCTCCTCCTGCCACAGAGAGGTAACACAGCCTGTTTTGTCAGGGCAGCACAGGGGGGTGATTTGTCACAGCTGCCTCAAAGGTGGCGTGGTCCCCGTGAGTGCTAAGTTTAAATGCATTATTTAATCAAAAGATGCCTTAACAAGGAACAGGCACACTAGATCTCCCCAACTGAATAATGTATTTTTTTATTATTTTTCATTTATTATTTTAATTTATAGAAGGAATTAATATGCTTGGAGCCCCTTTGAATATTATGGAAGATGATGCAGGCAGATTTTTCTTTCTGCTGCTGCCATGGCGTGGCTGTTGGGTTAATGATGACCAGGGTTGCTTACAGGTTTTATAATGGTTATAAGAACTCGTGTTGTAAGTCACTGGAAGTGTGCTTTCAGCAGGCTTATTGTCAACCCTTGGAGAGTGGTGAAGGGCTGCTCACTGGGCTGGGGCATCAGGAGGAGTCACCCTCATGTGACGTCTCGGGACTGTCCCAGCTCTGAGAAGTGTCTCTGGGCTGCTTTCAGTAACCTCTTTTATCATGCGCTGGCTGTGGGGGGCTGCCCAGACCCCTGAAAAATGACATTACAACCTTTTCCATGCTGTCTGTGGTAGTTTTCCAGGCTAATTGCACGTTAGTTAGTCTGGCCCCATCCCCTGCTGCTTGCTACCCACACAGCAATGCCTGTGCAAAACCCACATAATGCTCTTAAGAGCAAGTGGGTAGTTGTCACACTAATGCCTTCCTCCCCCTGAATACCCCTGGCACCAGACCCAGGGCTGTTTAAAGGCAGGACTGTGAGCAGAGCTTGCCAGTTGTTTAAGTGGTCTCTCTCGATCTGAATTAAAAGAATTAAAATTCTTGGTGGATCATAGGTTGCAGTCATGACAACAAATTTCCTCCCTTTCTCTTCTTTCTGTAATTGTCTTGTAATTCAGATAGGGAGCCAAACAAAGCCCTTCAAAATTTTTTTTTTTTAAAACCCTAACGTTTCAGATAATAGTGGCATTAAATGAAAAAGCAGAATAAATGGTCATCAGCGTTCTGATGACTGTATATGTTTTATACCTGGTATCATCTTGGGGAACTGGAAATCTCTTGACTGTGCAAGTCAATAGGGCTTTTGTTCAGAGGTATTAGAGGGAATTTTGCTAACCTAAAAGAAGTGGGGATAATTACGAACAGGAATTCTTGTGCAGTCTATACCTGTAATAGTTAAAGGGAAGGCTGCTGAAATTTATTCTGACAATTGCAGATACAGCATTGGAGGAACCATTTGAATTATTCATTCTGCAACAAGGAAACATCCCACTTGTCTTCTCTTTAGAAATGAAATCTCAGTCTGCTTTAAAATATACTTTTATGGGTTGCTTTCCCATAATTTTGCTATTCCACTTCTATTATAATTATCCTTGAATGTAGATTTTAAAGAAAATTATTCTGATTTCTAAAGAAAAGGATAAACTGATTTTTTTACATGAACTGCTACTTGTAGAGTAAGTGTAATGAAATTCAGCTTTCTTTCATAAATAATGCAGCACTTGCATTTGATTAGGTGAAGCCTAGAGGAATTTCTACCTAATCAGATGCATAGCAAGAAGGATATTGCCTGCAGACTTGTTACCATTATCAGTGGTGGTGGCAAGGAAAATACAGCTCTATATATGTCCAGATAGAAAGCTTTGTTTCTTAGGAGAAGTTGCAAAACAAGCTACGTACGTTCTAACAATTGATCTGCATCTCAGTGTCCTCAGAGTGATGGTTTATAAAACAAAGTCTGGATTCTGAGTGTCGTCATTATTGTGGCTTGAAGGGACTCCAGGTTAACTGGAGACCTCCCTGTCCTGGTAATGTGTTTCTAACCCTTTTGAGAAATAAATACATTCTTCATATGAATGAAGAATGGGCAAGAGACAATGTTTGCATTAGCAAGCTTATGATTAAAATAAGCTAATGCTGAATATCAGGATTCATTGAGACCAATTCCAGAAGTCTTGATAAACAGCACAAACCCCCTGATAACATCAAAATGGGAAATGTGCTTGTGTCTCCCTCCATTACAACAACAAATCACCTGCAGCAAAAGCAAACAAGTTTGGTGTATCTGCAAGTTTTGCAGAAACATTTTGAAAGTTCTTGAGTAAATGTTGCATCAGCTGGTAACTCGTGGTCACGTTTTATGCTCCTGCGTAAACCCTGCCACAAGATTTTGTTGTGCTCTGGTTTTATTCCCAGGGAGCTGTTATTAACAGCAGTGGGTGTGCCTGAACAGAGGGTAGTTTAAATAGGGCTGCTAGTCCTTTATTCAACATCCATATTAATAAATAAAAAAATGATCTGGTCCACCTTGTCTAGCCCTGAGGTCAACTGGCATAAATTGACCTGGAAGTATTCAGTAAATGTTTGTATCTCTGAGAGACAGTGGCCAAGTCCAAGTTGGCTTTTGGGACCAAACTCTGATTTAGGCTCAGGCCTGGACCACTCCTGGGAACTATTTGAGGGTGGTGTGAAAGCAGCATAAACTGAAAGAGGGCAAGTTTGGATGGGATATTAGGAAGAAATTCGGAGGCCCCATTCCTAGAAGTCTCCAAGGCCAGGTTGGATGGGGCTTTGAATAACCTGGTCTAGTGGAAGGTGTCCCTGCCCATAATGGATGGGCATGGGAACAGATGGTCTTTAAGGTCCTTTACATCCCAAAACATTCTGTGATTCAATGATTCTGTAAAGGCGTGGATGGTCATGGGCTCAGACTCTCGCTCTGGTTACTTCACCAGAGGTGATGCTCTCTTAGCATCACCTTAGATTGTTCTGCTGAACTCAGTTGAGTGACAGCTTGTTCTACCACCATAATAAAGTAATATTCCAAATAAAATATTTGGAGAGAAATAAAAGAGGTGAACCCTAGCAGCAAAGCCCAATGCCACCGCCTTATCTCGCCGTGGCCAGAATTTCTCTTAACTTTTGTTCAGCTATGTGAAATTGCAGATGATGTAAATTCTTCAGGCCAGATGCTAAGCGGGTTTAAGCCGGCAATTTGTGCTTGCTGAGGTTCTGGGTTTTCACTTACATTTCTTGGAAAGGGCAACGAGATGTAATGAATAAATGTAAAACACAAGAAATAGAGCCCGGGATACATAGGAGATGTGTTTGCATGCTGTGATTTGCTGTTGAGAGGTTTTAGCACTGAGCTCGGAAGTGTATTTATGGAGCTGCTGGTCAGAACTGTGCAATTTAAAGGTGAAATCAGTTCCCTTTTTTAATCTTGAGTTTTCATTCCACTCCAGATTGGTGCAAGCAAATCTCCCGGGCCTAAAATGCCACAGGAGCACTAAAGGCCAAGAACAGAATTAATTTCTGAAAGTTTGAGAGAAAAACCATCAGGTTTAGGGCTGTAAAATGTTAATCTGTTTCTGACTTTCCCAAGAATTGTCTGAAATCCTTTTGCCTACTCATAACTCAAGTGACTTCATGTCAAATATTAGAGCTGTTTTATGTGTGAGTACTGACAGAAGTAGTGCACACTTTTATCATAGGCATCTGGTAAAAAAAGCCTTAAAAAATGTAACTCCCAGATCTTTTTCTTGGTCCAAAACAATGTCAAAATCCCATGGAGGAAATGGGAAACAAGACTGAGCCCTTGATCATTTGCCCTAAGATGTTCTTTGCTCAAGATTCTGGTCAAGATATCACACAGAGCTGCATCCCAAGTGCTGAAGAGCAAGGAAGCTTGGCCCTTTCCTTTCCTCCCTTGCTCTTGCTCTGGACAGCATCTCTCCCAGCCTGGAGAGACTTAGACTAGATGACAAATGGATTTGAGGGCCAAGGTCAAGACCCCACACTACACCCTCATCATCATCTCATCTTTTGCTGGTACTTCTCCGAGCACAGGAAGCCTCTCGCACCCCGAAATGCACCAGGCTCGCTGGGGAGCTTCAGCGATGGAAATTGGTGCTATTTCTATGTCAACCACATAGAATTTCCACGAATTTCTCACTACAAATTTCCTACTCTTTGCTCCTCTGTGACAAGTTCAGGTCGGGGTCTCTTCACAAGTCACTGGAGCAGCGAATGCAGGTGGCGAGGGTGAGTGTGGACACCGGGCAGTGCACCCGAGGGCTTGCAGCAGAAGGGGTGACCTCTGAGAGCCAGGGTGCTCATCTGTGTGGGAGGGATATTGGCACTCTGTAGTCATTATTTACTGTGAATGATGGTCACTATGTTTATCTTTGGTATTATAACAGGCTGCTTTTTAAAAAACACACATGGCTGCATCCCTGAACAATTTCCCCTCAAATATGTGGCTTTGCAGTCCTTGTTTGCTAGGTGGAAAAAGGACTTCGGGCTTTTCTCTTACTTAATGGTAGGAAACATCCCGCTTTTGTTAGTGGTGCATGCCCATTTCTCTCAGAGTTCCCTTGAATGTTTCCAGCTTTACCCCTAAATAAGACCTTGCCAAAATCATTTATGAGCTGTGGAGTGAAAATGTGACTGATACAAATGTTGCAGCAGTGTATAAAATGCTAAATTATTCATAGTACTTAAGCACAGAAAATCCCAGGGCTGAACTGACATAGTGAAAAACTCCAAGCAAAGGAAAAAAAACCCCAATATGGAAAGTCTTGGATTAAAAACAGTTGCAAACTTTAGTCAGGCTATACTATAGAGTCTTAATCCCTTCTTCCTTTAAATGCCCCTTCTCATGCTGTACCCTGTGCTTTCATAGCAAACTACTTTTAATGTCATTATCCACATCGCTTTCCCCTGATCAGGGACCTGAGGCAAAGAGCTGTCAGATGACTTGTCCTCAGAGCATCAGACCTTCTCACACAGCTGGTCTCCAGGGACCTCTGTGGGCATCTGTCAAAAATTCATTTCCTTATCATAATGACCCTTAGTTTTCACCTACCTATCACACAAAGGGTCCTAGATACTTAAATCTTGCCCTGGATCGCTTCCACCTCTGGAGTTTTCTGGTGAAAGACCTACAAACTAAAATATTAATGTAGGAGCACAACTCTGAGAATTTAAACTGCTGAATGGACCATGACCTGCTGCTTAATTCACGGAGAATTTTAACAGAGATGCATTGGGCCCAATATGTAATCTGGTAGCTGAAACAGGCAGGTGGAAAGATCAACAGGTCAGCTAAACTTTTTGCACTTTATTATCACTTTTATTGTGAAAAAAAATGATTTAAAAAACCCAACAAAAATGTTTAAACAGTGTTGTGTTGGATTCTGTATATATCAAAACGTATTTCCATTGGAAACATTTTTTGACAAGGCAGTTCTTGCTTGTTGCAGAAGCATTTTGAATAAAAACATTCAGGCTGCTTTAGTCACTATGCCTTTTGCTTGAAGGGTAAGATAGGTTTTCAAAGCTGTTCAGTGTTCCATTTTGCCTTGGAGATGTATAGGAACCATAGGAGAAGATCTGATTTGCAATCTCTTTGGGAGTTGAAAAGGGTCCTCAGGATCGCATCTGACCTGCAGCAAATGAAGGAAAACCACGTTTTTTTGAGCTGACATTCATGCCTTTATTGAGTGCCAAACAGCATTGGTGGCAGAGTCAGTGACTTCACCTTTATTTGTCAATTAATGAGCGTCTGTAACTTGGCATTTCATTTTTCCCAGGCTGTACCCTCGTCACGCAAGTGCTCTCAACAACTTGGGGACGTTGACCAAAGACGTGGTGGAGGCAAAGGACTACTACAGACGGGCCCTTCAGCTCAACCCTCAGCACAACCGAGCTCTCTTCAACCTCGGCAACCTGCTCAAGTAAGTTGAATGCAGGTCTGGCACCAAGAAAATTCACATTGCCTCTACACACATCACCAAAGTAGTTTTTTTTCTGTCAACTGGTGAAGAAATGGTGTTGTTTCTTAGTGCCATCCAAAAGTGCCGGCACAAAGGTGAGGTTTGGTTTGGATATCCTTGTGCTGTCTGCCACATCACTCCAGGTGCTGCTCACAAGTGTGTTTCATTTGTAGGAAATTTACCTGTTCCAAAAGAGGCGTCAGAAATGAGTTGCCTAAACCCAGTTAGCCACCTGAGATCCCCATCTTGGCGGAGGTGTGTAAACCTTTCCAGGGGAGGAAGCTGTATTGTTCAAAGGCAGGCATCAGATGCCAAGCTAATCAAAAAAAGCCCTTTCTGCAAGTTCCCACTTCTCCTCATTAGCTGTATGGGAAGTTGTTATGTAGTTTAGGCATGAGCACCTTGTGCTGAGATGCTCAGAGCAGCAGAGGGTTCATTCCCTTGCAGAGCAGGTAGGTCTGGATTTCGGGGGAAGGCTGGTTTACATCCCTGTACGGTTAAAAACAAGTTGATGAGCTCATTATTTCACTCGTCGTTATTTAGAGTGTCAGCCTTTAGCGAGGAGAATAGCAGACAATCATAATCATGCAAATTAATTTGACTAACCACATCTAAAGACTAAACTTAGATCTGTACAAGAAGCCAGTGTGATAAGATCTGCAAAGGGTTCAATTAAAAAAAATAAAATATCTCCATTTAGTACCAGCAAAAAGGTCCTTGTTTTTGTGAGGATATTGTGGTATTTGCTGTCAGAACTGCGTAAACTACAGCAGTGAAAGCACATTTTTGCTGATATGAACTGCCCTTATTTTGCTGATAATAGGTCTTGGTAAATCTTTTAGAGCAGTCTGGGCTTTGTGCTGGTTAAACCATGACAGGCTTAGTGTGGGACTGGTTTTTAAGTGGCAATGTGTCATTAAAACTTGATCTTTCTGGTCCTGAAAAGTAACTTTTGAGTGTGGATTTGTATAAAGGATATTAAGTGGGCTGCTGAAGTTCCACCTGGTCTGTTCAGGAGCAGAGAAATTATCAGAATAATATTACAAGTAAACTTGGTGGTTTGAAGTTAGAATATGGGAAATGAGTAATCTTAAATAGAAAGTAGGTAAGTGCTTTACTGAAAATACTCACAAGGAAGGAAAATGGTACGGTCTTATTACAAGAGAAACGAAAGGTCTTTGTATTATTCATCAAATTTGGTTGATTAAAATTAATTTTAGGTGGCAATGGTGTTTAAAAATACATATTGTCTTTTAAATCCATCGTGTGTGCCTTAGTTATTATTCTCTGTTACGTTTTTTTTGGTTTTTTTTAAATATAACATATTAATACAAAAGGATCTAGCCCAGAAGAAGCACTAGGACATCCCATGTCAATTACGCTTAAATCTGGCCTGTCAATGGGCTCTTATGACCCAGCAGATGGATAAAAAGTGGATTTGTTGCACTGGAAAAGCACAAGGGAGACATGTGGGGAAAAATTCTTAGAACTGCTGTTTGTTTTCTGTGCAATATGTCATGTTTTTCACAATGTGATACTTAAGATACTGTGTGTCCTGTTGGATTGTATCTGCTCTGCATCCTTCTGTGGTGCCACATTTTGCAGTATGTTAAATGTGTGTGATGCTTGTGCTAAACTTGTCAAAAGAAAGCGCTCAGGATCCACCTGCCCTTTTCCCACATCCATTTGCTCCCAGTTTCTAAACTTCCTTTAGGCTTCCAAAACAATGTGGTGAATCTGGATACAGTAATAGTATTATCCAAATGTATTGGGAGCTGGGTGCCCTCATGTCCCTGTTCAGCTTTAAAAAGCCTGCTGAAAAACAGGTGGAGTTCACAGTGGAGGAATTAGCACATAGGGAATTATGCCTTAGGTTTTAACTTTTATGTTTTTCAAATCCTGCCCTGCCTGGTGTGTAACTCTGAAGTTCCTTGTGGCCTGTGAGCTGCTGTTCTCTCATGCTGGTCAGACATAACAAACCTCTGCAGGCTTCCACTCCAAGGACACCAGGCCCAAAATGTGTCAACTCAAAGCCTCTAAAGGGGGGCAAACTTGGGGTAATTCCATCATGAAACTGAGGTTATAATTGGAGAATTAACCCTGATATGAAATGAACCAAACTTATCAAAGTGTGAAGAACTCGTGACCCTGCGTCCATCTGGGGTGTAGCCTCTGGACTGCCCAGGGTGTACCTTTGCAGGCCCTTCAAATAAATACCTCCTTTTATTCTCTTAATTCTTGTCTAGTCTCTGTGTTTTAGGTGGCCACTTAAGGCATCAGTAAAGCAGATGCTGCGTGGGCAGATCCTGTATGAATGTCTCCCCTAAAATGGTATCCCAAACCCTTTGGCTAGCACCTTTCCTAGATGATCCAGCAGCTTAGCAAAGAATATCAGCCGTGCTGGAGCTTGAGGTGACTTGTGAGATGAAGAGACAGGTACAAGGCAGAGATTTCAAGTTTCCCCTTCCTGCAACGATGTCTTTATTTATGTTTTCTACCTGTGTCTCCAAATTATCCTTTCATATATATATATAAAAATGTGTATATATATGGCAGCCAGTATTCTGCAGACACTAAATGCTAGTATAATATGGGTAATAAATGAAATAAAATGGAAATCTGCAGAATATTACAGACAGATATTACATTGTGGCTGTGTTATGAGACATTATGAAGAGTGTTTTGATTTTTAAACATATGTCAGAGAGAAGATAAATGGTCAAGCAATAAAAGCATTTTCTGTCCTCTTTACAAAGGCTTCAGAGCATGGTACAGATCAGGAAGAGACAGATCTGCAACACTTAAGGCATGTCCAGTAATAGCACTGCTTGTACTGGGACATGTAATGAAATTGTCTGGCATGGGGAATTCCCAGTTGAATTCTGCTGAGTTCCTTGTACCCATCCCTGCTCACAGTGTGCAAATCTGATGGCAGATATTAGATTTCATCTCCTCTGGAGTGCTGAGAAAAGGGGAAGTCCAGGATTTTGGAAGGATGGGTTTGTCATTCCCATGTGGGAATCTGCCTTTCGTTGTTCCATGCAAATAAGCTATTTAAGCATCCATTGCTTGGGATTTAAACTTGAATAAAAAACTGTTTTGAGGACACAGGCTGGAATTTTTAAGTTGTTTCCTGTGGAAGTCACAGATGAAAAACGATGTTTCCATTTTCTGTTTGCACATAAAGAAGACAGCTATGTGACAGAAGATGAATGTTCTCAGGAAGTATTGCAGGGTAATGGCTGAATAAGCCTCTGGTTTTGTTTACATATCCTAAAATAAAGCTGTATGTCATCATTTTCGTGCCTAATATAAATATTGGAGAGTAGATAATTAAACGATGCCGAAGATTTCTTATTTAAAATAGACCCAAAAGATGGCCTACCTGAAAGTGAGAAATCTCTCTGCTTTCATGGTCTGCAGTCAGTGACACAGAGCAGTCTGATGCTGCTTTCTTGTGTTTTGAGTATTTGTCTCCTCTGTATAAATTCAGGTTTGCCGAGATACAGATAAATACCATTCAGAGTACCTCACAAATTTATAGCCTGTGGGTTATTCTGTAAAGAGACAAGAAATAAAATATTATGAACATTTGAAATAAATATCAATCTCAGCTTTCTGTTGCAGGAAGAATGGATAAGAACTTCTTGTTTGTGGCACTGTATCAATCCACACCTAAAGCACTGCAATATGCACTGTTCCTTATGGAGAAAAGCCTCAGAACTCTCACGTGCTTGGAGAGTGTTATGGCTTCATTTTCAAGGGGAAAGTGAAATGCCTAGAAACAATCTCCACTAAATCTTGAGCTTACTTAAAGGACTGATTCCCTTCTGGATGTAGAGTAACATACAACGTGTCCCGAGCGTTTGTTGTTGTGATTTAGTCCCAGCTTAGCAAACCCATCTATTCAGAAGAGGAAGGACTGTCTGCCCTCTCTGATCCAGGCTTCTGGATATATGTGAGTGTGCTGACACAGGCTTGTGGAACTGTCCGGAGATGCTGAAAAGCATCAGATAGAAATAACATCTATTGAGATTTAAGACCTTTTAGCTAGTGAAACGTTCCTTCCTTTCATTCAGAAGCAGACTGAGTGGTGATGTTCAGTGATACTGCATCTGGCTTTCGGAATGGTCTCTGCAGGATTCTGTGTCTCATCAAGTGCTGTAGTTATCCCTCAGTATCACATACACGTTGGAGACTCTGGTTAAAAACCCCCACGAATTCCGGCAGTCTAATTTTTGCAGTAGATTGAAAAAATAACTTCGGTTATTATGATAACTTAGGGTCTCTGGAGATCATCTGGAGATCAAGCCAGCTGCTCGGAGCAAGTCTGATTCGATCAGATTGCTCAGGGTTGTGTCCAGCTGAATCTTGGACACCTCCAAGGACAGAGATGCCACAATCTCTCCGTGCGACCTGTTCCAGTGTTTGACCACCCTTGTGGTGAAAAATGTCTTTCCTTATATCTAATCAGGATGTCCCATGTTCCTACTCTGGCAGCTGTTGCCTCTTGTCCTGTCACTGTGCACCTCTAAGAGTGGCTCTGGCTTCTCTGTATCCTTGTAAAAATTTGTTCAGAACAGTCACGGAGCCTTTGTTGAGTTCTGTGTTTCTGGCTTTAATACAGTCTAAATAACTTCACAAAATAAAATGTGAAAGTTACAGAGTCCTTTAGAGCACTAATTCCTAGGTTGCTCTCTGTTGCATGTGAAATTGGCTCCAGTGCTAACAGCTCTGTGCATCACCAGACTTTGGCAGGGTGGTTTAACCTGGTGCTTCTCCAACTCTGGGGCACTTGAAAAATATGGAAGAGGTGCTCTTGCTGGAAAGAGCTGTTCCTTGCTTTTGGCTTGAGCATGCTGATCGTAGAGGCAAGGCTGTGAGCTCAGGTAGGAGAGGGAGTTAAGAGAGGCCATTATAAAACAGGGTAATTTGGGTAAAAATTGGAATAAGTGGTCACAGATTGTTCATGTCAGTTGAATTTGTTCTTCTCTCTGTCACGGTGAAGATACACATTACCTAACTATTCCTGCTCCAGATCCCCCGTTTATGGTGAATTAGTGGATTGGACTGTTCTTTCAATGCTTTGTGCTCTCCCAAATTGTAGGAGATTTATATAAGAGACGGCCTTGACCCTGCAAAGTGTTGGCCTTGAGCCAGGAAAGCACTTCAACCAGTAATTAATTTTCAACTTGCATACATAAAAGTTAAGTACACGTTTAAGTGCTTGGCCAGAGCACTTGGTATCTTGCAGGCCTAAGCCCTCTGAGAAACTACTGGATCTGCTTTTTTCTAGTGTAATTCAGTCTGTCACATAAAAAGATGCCATAATCTTTCCCTCTTTACCCCCACTTTCAGGAGACAAACATTGTTCTTGGATCAAATGGAGAAAAAGAGAGGCCGTTTTTGAATAAAAGAGTGATTAAGAGGGTTGCCCCATGCTCAGAGTGAATGCTTGTGGTTAATGGGAACTTTTACTGCTGCTGAGTGGATCACTTAATCCTTTTATTTCTGTAGCGGGCATTTCCTACATTTTTTGCCAAACATCAATACCTTTATAGAGCAGTCATCTGGTTTTGATTTATAAAAATGTGTTGTGAAACTCCAGCCAAGGGATCCCAAAGTTTTATAAATTGACAAGCTAGCTAGACTTTAATTAGTGTAGGAGAAAAGTGGTTCTTTATTTGTTTTTGCTTCATTCGTGTAATTTATATGGAACACCACTGGAAGAAGAAAAAGACTAGCACAACTGGTTTTACTTAGCTTAATGCACAGGCAAAATATTCTTCCAGTTACACAACTAGAAAGGGAAAAAATCTGCAAAGCCACATATATTATCAGCTGAAATTTGCACCTTATAAACAAGATCTGGTTACTTGACCGTGCCACTCAGATGAAATCTAAGGCCAAAGCAGCAAGGTGTTCACGTATTTTCTGTTTCCCCAGAGCCCTTTGTTTCTTTTTCTAAGCCCTGCTATTCGTATTCTTTGTGCACCCAGCACAAGGAAAATGTTGTTTCAGCCCAGCTAAACATCCTTAGATGTTTGTTCAGGAAAGCTTCTCATTTTTCAAAGGAGAGAAATACAGAGCGATACTGGAGAAATTGTAGCTCAAATAAATAAACATAACTAAGATTTTTGTTAGGCAAACCTTTTCCATTTTCCATAGCAATAAATGCAGAGCAATGCTGGGAAAAAAAAACGAGCTCATCAGCATAGCCACCTCTGAGCTATCTCTGCTCATAATCCTTAGGCTCTGAAGAACAGAACTCCTCCAGCCTAATGATCGCCTTGCTGAGGAATTATTTAGAGGTCCCAGGCAGATTTAACTCGGAGATATTCTAATTTCAAAATAATGGAGTTGCAAGTAGATCCGTAGGAGCATTTGTCTAGGAACATGCCGAGACTCTTCACGGTTTTAGTAGAGGAAATGAAGTGTTACGGTGTCTCCAGCCTACTGATGCGAGTGTCCTGTTCCCAGATCACAGTGCCTCCATCCTCTCGGCACCCTCCCTTCAGGTACTTCACTGCACTGATTCATTAAAGCCTCTGTCCTCCCGGCTGCTGCAGACAGCGATGTGCTGTGGAAACGCTGGGTACTCACACTGTGGAGAGGAGGCGTGAATGAATCATTTAGTCTTTGTTGAAAAGGTCAAGCCGGGGACTTCCACGTCTCTTTAAAGTAGTTAATCAGTGGGATAACCTAAACATGTACTTACAGGAATATTTCTTTCTGTTTTTTTTTTTTCCCTCCTCCTTGCAGGTCCCAAGGGAAGAAGGAGGAAGCTGTGATCTTGCTGCGGGACTCCATTAAGTACGGCCCAGAGTTTGCAGATGCTTATTCGAGCCTGGCCTCGCTGTTGGCGGAACAGGTAACGGGGATGGCTCGGGTCCTCTGCCCTCGTGTGCATGTACTGCTTCTGCTGCTGCTGCTGCCACAGCCACGGCACCTCCTGCACCTCGCTCACACGTGGTGGCAGGCGGGGGTCCGCACTGTCTGCACAGAGCTCTCAGGCTGCTCTACAGATGGCTTTTTTAGGATGGGAGGCAACTCATTCACAGTGAGTAATTACACCCACATGGCGTGGCTCTGAATTAAATCACTGCTGAAGTTGTGAGTAAATCCCCTCTCTGCGGCTCCCTGCGTCTGTGGCGAAGTCTTAATCCATTGCACCTTGAATGTTGTGACAGCAGGAGAGGCGAGCGCTTCCCCTCACACACACGCCTACACAGATAACCTTGAGATTGCATAATAAATCATCCCAAAGCCAGGAATTGTCAGAAACCAGGTGGCCTCTGCAGCCCAGATTCTGCCCCTTGCACGCACACGCAGGGATCCGGCCCTTGATTACCGTGGTAGGTGACCACGGGCAGGGAGGGGGAAGGCTCCCTGGCTTTCTGTTGCTCTTAATGAGCGGCTGTTCAATATTTCCTTTAACCTCATTGCTCACGTGCCCTGGGCCTTATTTACTGTGCATGGCCCAGGCTGTGCTCTGGAGGCAGGATTACTCATTTCCTCGCAGGCCTGTTCCCCACGCTCATTACTCAGGCTCTCCCTACTCTCTGTGCTTAGGTAATTTATTTCTACAACATCCCTGTGAGGTGAAATATTGTCCCCGCAGAGGAAAAGAGAACTTGAGGCACAAAATCCCTGATTTCAGCAGGAGCTGTGAGGCGTGAGTGCCCACGCTGCGACCGCCAAGCCCTCCTTTCCTCCACACCTGCAGCAGCAGATGAGGGATGCTGTGCTTCGTGCTGCGGTCCCACTCTGGGGCTGTGGGGGTGGATGACAAGGTCCCTGTAGCTGCACAGCTTCAGCACACCTCTGCAAACCTTTTGAAAACTGGTTTTTTTTCTCCTTCAGTTTTCAGATCTAATTGTTCCATAGCATGGGGTGCTGAAGCTTTCTTAAAAGGTTGCTGAATATAAATACAGACAAAGCAAAATGGTGTCTTTTGCTGTTCTCCATTATTCTGGTTAGTGAAATCTCTCTGTAAGGGAAAGGGATAAATTTCAGCAAAACTATAGGCAGAGGTCTTGTTTAATCTTCTTTAATGATGCAGGCACTTTGCAAAACTCACCTATGATGTATGTGAATTCCTGAAAGATGTTCTATTTTATTTTCCCTTTTAAGGGTATTCAAATAGTATCAATATTATCTGCAGGGATCTCAAAATACAGTGTGTGAATTTAAAGACGAGCCTTGTTGAATGGGAGCTGTGCTTTGAATAAGCCCATCAATGAAGAGTCTCCTGCAAGTATAGGAAATGAGTTCTCTGCAGTAATACCTGGTTTTAATATTAATTGAAATTATTAATTAGAGCAATCGATTGCAAGGTCAGCAGAGCAATAAAACCATTACAGAGTCCCGAGACCTTCTGCCCAAAGCAAATGCCATTAGTAAGTCCAGCAATAATTCATCTCTCGTACATATGGATTGTTCATCCTCTTGTGACTTGAGCAAGTGGGAGGGAAAAAAGTTAGTACAATTTTCTCAGAAAACAGCGATTTTTTCTGCAGACTTTTAACACTTTCCCATGTTCAGCCACAGCAGGTGACTGCTTGATTGTGCACCTCCTGCCTCACACACCCATCCTAGTGACCGCAGTAGGGTCTGTCCTACAATACCTGCTGCTGCCCGCAGCTGGGAGCTGCAGAATCACACCCTCCAGGGGTACGGGCAGAAGTTTTGGCATCTTCAGCCCAAAGGATGATGACAGGAGCCCATTTTTTTCAGTTTTGGGTTTTCCTCTTTGTCTGAGCAATAGTGTTCAAAACGGCTAAAAGTTACAAAAAGTGGTTTTTTATCTCCTTGTGGCCCAGAGCCCGTGCCACGGCTGTAGGGATATCTGATATCTCTGAGGCCAGGCAGTTACAGGATGGCATCACTGTGGAGCTCTGGGGAAGGGACCATTGGGTCCCTCTTGCTGGGATGTGACGGAAAGGGGCTGAAGTGCCACATTAAAATAACTTGCATGAGGTGCCCATGACAACTTCTGCTTCTCCAGCTTTGCTCTGAGGCTAAAAGGGAAACGTGGACACAGTGGAATAGTGCCAGGATTGCCTTGGTCAGTCCTGCACAGCGTGTTCCCCCCATATTAAAGGGCAGGAATCTGAAATAGGCCTTATGGTTCCTTCCCTTCTACGCCTGTGAAAGGTGCTGCTAAGAGGAATGTCTCAGGTGCCAGGGAATTAACCTGTAACTTGATGTAATTGCCCTTTTCTCTCCTTGATAGCTGATTCTGGAAAAAACCACTGCTGCATTGTACAGAGCAGTTTGGCTTTGTGCCTTTTATAAATGCTTGCCCTTCTGACTGCTCTTTCTGCTTGCAGTTGTAACTCGGTTGCAATGTGTTGCAGTTTTTCTTGATTTCCGTGGTCACTGGTAACAGAAATCAAACATTTTTGCTGCCTGTTTTCACAACATTCTAACACCGGTTCCCCACGGTTTCCCTTCTTCCCAGCTTCGGTTTCATCCATGATTTTGTGCTACTTGGTGGCTTTTTTCAGGCCCTAGTTTCAACTGATTTTGTACGTGTGTTTCTTAGAAAAAGAAACTTTTTAACCCACTTAGCTGCAGAGGAGAGCCTACTCAGGCATAACCAAACTGAAAAACTGCACCTTATGAAAAACAGACCTAAAACCCTGGAGTTCAACGGAAAGATTCTCATATGCATAATTTTTTTAATATCATAAAAATCTCATACATTTTTTAAGCCAGTCTTCTGAGTTGTGTGAGGTTGATGAATGTTTCATGAAGGTCTGGGAGTGGCATTATTAAGTGTTAATGAGAATCAAGCCTTGATGAACTTAGAGCTCTATTTCTGCTAAGAAGAGGAGAGGCTGTGAGGAGGGAAAGCTGTGGCAGGAATAGCAGGTTCCACCCTTGCCACTTTCCGGCTGTGCTTAATGCAAACACTTTGTTAGACCGGGCAGTGAGCCTGAGGCATGCAGGGTCAGGATGTCAGGTGCCAAAAAAGCAATGCAGCCACGATAAAAGTGCTAAAAGTGCTCAATATTGGTGAATGTTTTGACATGGAACACTCTAATCCAGTTTAACACAGCCCTTCCTTGCTTTAAAAATTGGGTTTATGATCAGTAAATAAAATAAACTGACATACGTGCCTACAAAGCTGCATTCATTGGCTGAAAATTAAAAGCAGAGGAAAAGAAAAAAATACATAAATCTTGGAAAATATGCACCAAAAATTGCTTTTCGTTTTAGTCGGTCGTGATGACCACTACACTTTTCCTGACTCTGCAGGATAATGTTGTCAAATTCACATCAATTTATCCAAAATTTCCAAAGTTAAGCAAGTTAAGCACTTTTTAAAAACGTGTTTCTGTGCTTTATTGCACACTTATCTTTTTTGCTGGCTGACCTTTATCATGTAAATGTGAAGGGACTTAACTGTGGCAAACCGTGTGATTCTGCGATCAAGTCATACTCCTTCAGTGCAATTCATTCCAGCTCTCCAGTTCTGAAATAGGAGGTGAGAAAAGAGTCCTCACATTAAGCAGATGTGGAGCAGAAGCTGCTCTCAGGTACAGATTTTAAATCCAGGGCAAGCCCGGGGGCTCTGCCATTTGCAGGCCTTGAGGACAGTCCATAGCTGGGAGTGGACCACCCTCGTATTTCGGTGTGGATTCGCTCCCAAGCGTGGATCTGCCCTGGGAGCTCCAGGCTCTCATCAGTGAGAGGATTGGCTGATTTTGCTTGGGAGCATCGTCGGGAGGCTGTGGAGTTTGTCGCTGTAGGGCTGTGCTGCTCAGTGGAAGGGGAAGAATTGAGAAAAGCATCTTTGGTGCTGGAGGCTTGCCTGACACCCCTCTGCGCTGTGCTTGTCTCTTCTGTTCACAGCCTCCTTCCACAAACACACCCGACAGCCAAGCTCTGAGAGTAGGGGGGAAGGAAGGAGCCCACGCTGGTGAGCGTGCAGGCAGTGGGCACACGTGGTCTGACTGGAGGGAAGTGGAAACCTTTTTAAGTTGCTCTTTGATCCAAAAGAGAAACCTGATCGTAGTTTCGGGACTGGGCTCCCCGTAGCTCAGGCTAGACAGACCCCAGCCAGGTGGATGCTTTCTGTAGGCAGGATGTTCCCAAAGAAAAGGTCTGTATTTTCTAGAAATGTTCGGCACCAACAAATCTCCTTGAAATCTATGCAAAATGAGGGCTCAGTGCATTTAGGGGATCAGCACATGTCCCATCAATCCCACTGAACTACATTGACAACGCCTGGTTCTAATCTGAATCTGTCAGATTTTCCCCACTCTTTCACCATCCTCCATCTTTCTCCAGCTCCCTTTATCCCCCTGCACTCGCTCCCTAGCCATTGCACACAGCAAGCTTTCATTCCTTGTATTTTTCTCACTGCTTAGGGAATGAACAGCAGAGCTCCAGAGGGGAAAAGTTAGCCAGAGAGATGCTCATTAAACAAATACATTAGAATATATCAGCTCCCAGATGACAGGTATTTCTCAACAGAACCCACATAATCCCTGTTGCTGTGTTTTTCCTGGCTGGGCATGTGCCCAGCTGGGGTCTCACTGGCATCGCACAGGCACCACCTTTTCCAGGTGTTTCACAGGTAGCTACCTTTGGAAAGGCATGGGGGAAATCTGTCTGAATTGCTCTGGGATAAAAGATGGCAGCTGTATCACATCTATGCCATGGGGTGAAATTTCGGCCTCCTGGAAGGTGGGGTGGGTGCAGGTACCCCGAGCTCCCCATGCAGCGGGGGAGTTGTCACAGAGTGCAGGTGTGCAGCAAGTGGTGCTGACAACCTTTCTGCCACTGCTGAGAAATCTCCTTCTCTTTGCAGGAACGGCATAAGGAAGCCGAGGAGGTCTATAAGGCTGGCATAGAGAATTGTCCAGAGAGCTCCGATCTGCATAACAACTACGGCGTTTTCTTGGTTGATACCGGTAAGTGAGAGGGAGCAAGGGATTTTTCCCTCTCTGCCTTCTTTGCTTTGATTTATTTTATTCAGCAGTACACATCTAAAAGGGTGTCAAAAGCTTCCAAGGCAATAGATGTGCCTCCACGGTAGCTTGGAAATAAATATCCCTGTGCTGCTGAGGGGGCACAGCACACTGGAATTCGTAATCAGCGCAGGCACTGTGCAGCAGGAGCGTTCGGCCCCGCTGTTCCCTTCAGCGTTTCTCACCATCTTCACACAGGCAGTTGCCCTCTTCAGTGTGAGCTGGGCAGCACCCTGACAGTAGTGCCTTTTTTTCCAGCAAGGCATGGCCACATCAAACCAAATCACAGGCACACAAATGGATCATTATGGTCTCTGGAGCACGTGCAGCCCTACTTTGTGACAAAGCAGCTCTTTGACTGTAAGGGTTGAGTGCCACCACTATAGAAAGGAACATGGCTTTTAAACCACAATCATCTGTGAAAACAAAACCTTATACACTGTGGGGTGAATTGATTTTTCAGGAGCTCTGTAGCGGCATCCTTTATTTTCTGGGCTCCTGGTTCCCATCCAACGTCCTTGGCACTTTCTGGCATTCACATAACAACAACAGAAACGCCACTTTAATTGCCACTTTTTATTGACAGCTTTATAAGCAAGGCTAAGTTTGACAAATGACTAGTGGAAACGGACTGTTGTCTCACTGTGGTCCCTCCAGAACAGAGCCAAGACTCAGTGATGAAATAGTGTAGGCTTAAAGTGTGTGGTTGCCACCCATTCCTTCCCTGTCACATGTGCCCAGCTCCAGTGGTGCTTGGGAGAAGGGACGATGGTGTCTGTCAGTCTGCACCTGGCTGTTGTGCCTCTGAGCTGACACTTGGCCATCACTCTCCTGTGGTACCAGAGTGAAACAAA
Organism: Mohoua ochrocephala; assembly: GCA_013398855.1. NCBI lineage: Eukaryota > Metazoa > Chordata > Aves > Passeriformes > Acanthizidae > Mohoua > Mohoua ochrocephala. Next base: position 284,641 of record VZTA01004160.1, read on the forward strand.
TACAAAACCAAAATCAGAATTCATAATCAAAAGAGGCATCATGGCATTAGCAAGAGAGGTTGAGGTTCTGAATTTGGGCCCTGGCAAAATTCAAGCTTGCAAATAATAAAAATTCCTGAGTAATTTCCCTCTGATGTTGTACTCATCTTTGCTTGCCAACCCAGATAAGCTGTCCTATTCCTGCCAAAATTTGTGGTTCAAATGTAGTGCAGAGCACTTTCTGGTTTTTGCACTTGTGCACCCTGCCGAAGTCAAAACTGTCATTTCCTGGTTTACTCCTACGCTTCCCTACACACAAACAACTGGAAAAACACCCACTGACTTTTGATACTTGGGGCACGATGTGTCAATAACCCTCCTAGAGGCACGACGAGGCGTGAAGGAAGCGGCTGGTGGTGAGCCTGTCACAGGCTGCGCTCTTCGCCGGCGGCGCTGGGAGATGCTGTGAAGCACCACACCAATTAACTTGCAGGGTTTTGTGCTACAAGCCTCCAGCAAGTGTCGGCTCTGGGGAGCCACAACTGCAGACAGCTCTGCAGTGGTCACAGACACTCAGTGTGTCACCCTTAATGATGCACATTACCCCTGTGTGTTGAGCAGGGGAAGCGCTGGCTGGCTGAAGGACTGAAGTGTGTGCCCAGCTGCTTCCCAGGGTGTTTTGTAGATATAATTTTCAAAAACATCTGCCTGCTCAGTGGTGGGGAAAGATCGAGGCTGCTGCTGGATGTTTTGAAAAAGTCGTACCTTGAACAACACGTCCTCAGCCTTGGGTGCATCTTAAACACTTCTAAATCTCTCCACAGATGTTCCTCCTCTCTCCTGTGAAGGAGATGCTGAGATGTGTCCGTGTAACTTTTAAGTTGCGTAGATGGTCTCAGAAAAACCGAACTAGGTCTGAAAAGCTATCAAAACACAATTCCCACAGCAGCACGTTCAGTGCCCCAACATGCACCGGCTGTTTTCCAGATCTGTTTTTCAGCTCGAAATGGAATTAAATACATTGTGAAGTGAATCGGTTTAAAAAATGCCAACACTGAAAAGCTTTGTTGGTGCACAAAGCTCTTTGAGAATTGGTTTTCATCAGGAGATTATCTGATCTGGAGTTTGCAAACCAATTAAACGAGCCCTGAGATTACAAATGCAATATTTGCATTGCTGAAATGCTGGAACTTTATACTTTTACCATTATTTAGCTAAATAAAAATATGATATTAGAAGCAGAACTTTCGGCATTGGGGTAGTGATCTTGCACCTCTCTTTTTGCTTGTATTTTGTTGTGGTGCTCGGTGATGTCATGGGCTGCAGGACCTTGCACATTTTCACACAGCGAAGCAGTGCCACCCAATGGCTCCTGTGCAGCACAGAGATGGTGCCTACGTGCTCCAAAATAGGCACCCGGACGCTTCTGCTCTGGGATTTATTGCCCTGAGTGGGAATTAGCTGGTCCCTGGCAGCTACTCCCAGTCCTGTTGAGCAATACACAGAGAATGAGCTGGAGCTCAGAGCAGCACAGCAGAGGTGGGGAGAATAGTCTCTGTTTGGAGAGAGCTGAAACTGTTTGCAGTTCTGGTGGTGGTGTGGGGAATACTGGGTGGCTTGTTCTCCATTTTTCATTGCCCATTTCTCCAGTGGGCCAGGGTGAAAGGATGCTCCACCAGGAGATGGCACATGTGCCCCAGCCCCTTCTCTGAGGTGGGCTCTGTCCTTAGCATAGAGGTTGTGTCCCCCCTGCTGCATGATCAGAGGGTGCTTTCAGTCAGGACTCATCTTCTGGTGCCTGTACCCTCGACTTGCAAAAACCCACCTCTAGAGAATCTGTTTCTCAGGATCATCTCTGAATATTGGGCCCTAAATCTTAGTTTGGACAGCAATTTCTATTAGACTTAGATTCAAAAGGCTGAGGCAGGATTTTCTTCTCAAAGTGTTTCCCATGCATAGAGCAGTAGATGAAAGAAAACCAGAACTGCACGCTGGGTTTGAGACAGGATTTTTCTCATGCACCAGTTTAATGGCTGCTCTCCTCTCCAGGGTCTCCCGAGCGAGCCATGTCCCACTACAGGCAGGCCATCCTCCTGAGCCCCGCTCACCACGTGGCCATGGTGAACCTGGGCAGGCTTCACCGCTCCCTGGGGCAGAACAAAGAGGCTGAAGTGTGGTACAAGAGGTGAGGATTTGTGGTGGGAGACAGAGGGTTTCCTCCTGCCTCTGTATGGTTTGTCTCTGCTAGAGAGTTTCTGATACACGGATCTGTCAGTGCATGCGTGGGGTTTCCTTCCTTCATGCTCCATCTGTTTGAAACTAGATTTGCCTGTTTTTGGGGAGTGCTTGGAAAGGCAGCATGGGCTCAGGCAGTGTTGATTTCCCTGGACTATTCCCAAGCCCCCAGCATGGACACTGCTACTTTTGGCTGGGGTGTGCTCTGATGATAAAGCCAGAGGTTTCTCGGTGGCATGGGCAGGTTGTATTACTGCAACTCCTTCAGACCCTGCCTGAAGCTGGTCTGTGATTGCTGCACCAGTAACAGCCTTAACTGCTGCACAGCTCAGCACCAACATCAGGAACTCTGGCCCTTCCCAGCAATGTGCCAGGCTCCTGGTACGCAGCAGGATGGACTGGGTAGGGGTATTTTTGCCTTCTTTTTGGCATATAGATTTGTGCTCACACTCCCCAGGTTTCATCTCTGTCAACTATCCCCACGCCTGCTGCAGGTTTGTGGGCACTTTGGAGGTGTCTCTTTCCCCTTCTCAGGTCAGGTGGCCAGAGAGATTACTGCTGTGGGCACACTCATCCCTCCCCAGGACTTGAAATTTGCACTTCCCAGGTTGGGATTGTGCAGAGCTTTGGTTCTCTATCCCAGCACAAGCCTACCCTCACTCTTCTACTTTGCTCCTCACATCACCTTGAAGCATCCCTTTTTCCCAAACTCCAGGGCACTGAAGGTATCCCGGAAGGCTGAGATCCTGTCCCCGCTGGGAGCTCTGTATTACAACACAGGGCGATACGAAGAAGCGCTGCAGGTTTACAGGGAAGCGGCAGCGCTGCAGCCTTCCAACAAGGACATCCGACTGGCACTGGTGAGTGTGGGGCCGGGGCAGGGCCACCACGGGGGAGCAGCAGCCGCTGGGGGCAGCCCAGTGCATGACAGAGGGCTGAGCTCTTCAAGATCAGCCCTGTAACTCTTTATAACGTGGCTCTGTTACAGGCTCAGGTTTTAGCGATGATGGGGCGGACGAAGGAAGCCGAAAAGATGACGAACCATATCCTTAACGAGGATGCAGAGTGTCTGGAGTGCTACCGCCTTCTGTCAGCCATCTACAGCAAGCAGGAGCTCTATGCCAAGGTACCGTGGCATGGGATACTCTTGTCCCAAGGGCTCACACACAGAGCTCAGGTCGAATTTTACACTCTCACCTCTCTGGGGACATGTCACGTGCCTCAGCGCACATCCGGTAGATTATTTCTTCACCAGAACCTTCCGTTTATCCACATACTAAGACTGAAGCTAAGCAGTGTGGTTTTCTTATCACTTACACCTCCTGCTGCTGTCAGCCCCACTGCCCATCAGCCCCAGGCATTTAAAAATCTCGTTTCCCTGTGTGCTAATGAAGTGGGGCAAACAAGGGAAGGAGGAAGATGACTCTTATGCAGGGAGTCCATGGTGGTGAGGAAAGAATGAGAAGTGGGAAGGCACTAAATGGAAGGCACACAATGTCCTCTTGCTTTTTCACAGGCGCTTGAAGCTATAGAGAAAGCACTTCAGCTAAAACCAAAGGATCCAAAAGTCATATCAGAGCTCTTTTTCACTAAAGGAAACCAGCTACGAGAACAGAATCTCCTTGACAAGGCTTTTGAGGTATGACTGCTCTAAGACCTACCGGTGGTTTTATAGCCTAAAAGATAGAGTTTGCTCATTGTGTGTGAAACTTCCTGGTGCATACACCCTGGCTGTTGGCCTTAGGAGCTCTGAGTACATCACTGGTACAGAGAAAGCTACGAGGCAGCTAACTTTACCAGACTTAATTTAATTGCAGCTTTTTTCCTCATTCCTGTGTGGAAAAACTGCTCCCTGCTCTGAGAGGTTAAGTACAGAATTGGGGGGGTTGACCCTTGCTCCATCCAGCCCCAGCCCCTCTTGCTGTCAGTGACCAGCTCCAGGTGGCTCAGCTGGAAGCTTGGGGACCTGTGAGAGCTCACCACGTTGTTATATCTCACCTCAGAAGACAATAACTGAGAGGTTGGCTTATCCTGTGGGAGCAGGATGCTTGATAGCTCAGAAATTATGTTAGCATTAATAATAGTACAGAAGCAACCTGGTCTAGTGGAAGGTGTCACTTGCCTGTAGGAGGGGAGCTGAAACCAGATGATCTTTAAAGTCCCTCCCAACCCAAACCATTCCATTATTCTCTGATTCAGAAAATACTATTGGGACTGTTCTGAATATTCTCAATACCTTTAGAGATGTTTCATCCTGATTTGAATACTTTCCTGTTGTGACAATGTAAAAACAGTGCTGTTTGACAGATTCCAGAAGGTCCCTATTGCTTCTTCTGCCACACTCAGTGTCAGTGGGGAGGGAATGCACTGCCCTCAGGTCCTTGTGAAACCTCCACACAAGTGGCTGTAGCAGAGTCTGCCGCCAGCCCCAAATTAAAGCCTTGGAGATAAAGAGCAGCCACGTGGCCTGTAGTTGGCAGGCATTGTGTTTGTCAGTGCCTAAGGAAAGGACCCTGATGTGCAGGAGGAGACCCCAGTGGTGCAGGGGGCAGGGACAGGGTCGCAGGTGTGGCTCCTCTCACAGTGCAGGAAAAACACACGTTAGCAGGGAAAACCCGTGAGATGAACTGAGCCATGAAGCAGTACATTACATGCCTCTGCTGCAGAGAAACTGAAATTCACTTTGTGCATTGTATATGAGAGGAATTTGAATTACATTCTGAATGGCTTTAGGAGAGGAAACTGCGTTTCTCTTTCCCCTCCAGCACTGGTTTTGTTTGAAGAGTCAGACTCTTAACCTAGAAATGTGTCGTGTTTCTGTAGAGCTATAAACGGGCAGTGGAGCTCAACCCGGACCAAGCACAGGCCTGGATGAATATGGGAGGCATCGAGCACATCAAGGTATGACAGGTTTGGTTTTCTAAAGCAGCCAGGTGCAGAGACTACTGCTCAGGACAAAAAGCTAAATTGTTTTCAGACTGCCAAGAGCTGCATGTTTGTGAACAGCGAGTGCCCTTGACATATTTTATCCAAAAAGGAGGGAAGTCTCTCCACCCCAGCTGGAATTCCCAACCAGGTTGCTTGGTAAAGCAAATCTCATGTTTTAAGAGTGCAGGCTGCTCCTCTCTAAAGTTTTCCTGCTTCAGTTGTTGACCTACCTTAGAAAAATGTCACCATGAGTCGACTTTTAAGGTTCTTCTCCACCTAATTAATTTAATAAAGATGTCTAATGCAGAATACTGGCATGAAATTATGGAAATAGCTTACCCTGTGGTTGCTTACTCTTTTGAATACTTTAGCATATCATTATGATTTGGGTCTTCAGGAGTCACATTGTGTGATGTCCTTAAGCTGTCCTGTTGCTGAGTAAAATTAACTCTTCTGGTGCAATGCAACAGAAAAATGTAAATCTATTTCTTGCCCTGTGAGCTTCATCAAATTTAGGCTAACAGCACTTGGTGATCTATTTCATAAAGAAGAAGTGTTTTTGTAACCCAACGGTGTCAGGCTTTTTAAACTCTGTTTCCCCTGCATGATGTTTTTCACCTCACCCTCGGGGTGACCTTTCTGTGTGGCATGTGGATGAGACCTACCACTCATTTTCTCTTGTAGGGGAGCTACATCACTGCCCGTGACTACTATGAGAAAGCCTTACAACTGGTTCCAAACAGCAAGCTGCTGAAGGAGAATCTGGCCAAACTGGATCGTTTGGAGAAACGGTTTCAAGAAGTCCAGGAGAAAGACCAAACATAGCAGTCAGTCACCAGCAGAGAGACACTCATGCCCCTTGGAGAAGAGTGTGGTGGAAGCCTGTTGCTCAAAGTGATGCTGGAAGAACTTCGATAGGACTCAGAATTACGGAAGGCAAACTTCAAATGCATGCTTAGGTTCAACCAAAGTTACAGGAGACACTTGGCTCCTGTGGGACATGCTGGAGCATGAATGAAAACCTTCCTTTAATCAAGATTTATGTCTAGGCTGAACCCATTTTAGTCACACCGGGAGTGTGGGTGGGACATGTACCTTCAATGTCTTGGTTGTCACCGGGGAAACCATGGAGACAAAGCACTCATCCATTGCAGCAGGGGTGAAGTAGCACCTCCTGTTACTCCACACAGGCTCACCTCATCCACGTAGAGCACCACTGATGGGCTTCATTGCAAGTGCTGCAGACAGGAAAGATGGTCATAATGGTCACATAGAAAAGGTTCCAAGGGGTTAATGCTGAGGAAATGGTGGCCACTTTTACAGCTCTAAATGTGACTTGAAAATAATTCTAAAGAAAGGGGAAACGATTTAAATATCACCCTGGAAGGATGATTCTACATGTAGGACAGATGATCCTTTGAGGGAAAACCTAGCCTGAATGTTTTACTCATTAGACAGTAATTTTGTAGTAATTCAGGTTCATGATGTCACTTTTGTCAAATATCACATGGCTTTACCCTTTGCCCTCTCCCTCCAGGCCAAATCATTATTACTCTGAAAAAAATGGAAGCATCCAAAGGCAATGGGAAGTTCTAGGATTACTTGTCCTCCAGCTCAGTCCCCAGTATGGAAAACAAACAACCTATCTAATCAATATAGGAGGTAAAGTAAAGCCACAGAGAGATTAGGGAACATTTCCTAGCCTGGAAAGGTACGAAGGAGGCTCTTTTATGGGTGTGCAGGGACAAAGTCTATTTATCATGGTGATAACACTGACAAAACACTTGGTCAAAGTGTTCTCACCACTCCCCTAAGAGATACAGAAAATGACCTATAGCTGATCAGTCATAAATCTATATTTTTAAATACCGAGGTGGGAAAACAAATTCTCTTCAGAACTGGGGCTTTTATTTTTGAGCTTTATTTATTTAACTTATAATAATCAAATACTTAATATATTTTCTCTGTTTTATATGAATTGGGCAGTATCCTTCACAGCTGGCCCACACGGTTGGGCGTTGTGACTCATATTGTCTGAAGTTAGAAAAAGGGAGTACCATTGAGGCATGCTGGAATAATTTAATTCCCTCTAATGATTCTAAGGCAAGTGGCTGCACAGCACACTGGGCCACACTGGCCCTGCAATAGCAGCACTTCTGCTTCTTCGACCGGGGTTTGCACCAGTTTACAGGGAGCGTTAGTGGGATCCTGCTTCGTGCCTTTGGGTTTGGACGTCAGGGTAGGTCACCGGTTTGTTCCTCTTGCAGCAGTAAACTGCTAGAAAAGTTCTTCTGCTTGGGCTTGGCTGTGGTCAGGCCCTGCAGACGAGCAGCCCAGGGTTTGGCATTATTAGGAAAGGACAGTTCAGATTAGGTGTGCAATGCCTTAAAACACATCTGTCACGGAAAGCCTGTGTGGCAGACACCCCTGTGCTGCCCGGATTTAGCTGGCCATGGCACCTCAGCACGCTTCACATTCCCTCAGCGTGATGGTTCAGCCATGTTCTGGTGGTTTGCTGGTTTCATTTGAAAAGCCTAGTGGTTAGCTGCTGCTGGTGGTGGTCAAATCACTGAGGAATTATTGATGTGACTCCAACCGCGTTTGGAGCTCAGAGGGAGTCCAGGTGCAGTTGTCTGCCCTACCAGGGTTATGGACCCACCAGAGCTGTGGCTGTGCACCCACTGAGACCAGGCTGGGCTGGTCCCCACTGGCCAAGGAGACCAGGCAGCTACAGCTGGGCAGAGGTGGGAGGGAGAGACTGCTGGGGGGAAGAGGTGGCCCCACAGGTGTTTGGGCTCTCTCCCTCCAAGCCAGCTTCCCAGGGGAGCACTGGGATCAGAATAAGCAAGTTGTTTGGCTGGTGAATTTTCTGCCCCGAGTAGCCTGAGCAGCCTACTTTACTTTATGGGGCAGGTTTGAGCTCCTGGGGCTGGGTCAGGAACCATCCCTTGTCTTTTCACATGACTATTGTGGCTGTGGACTGGCTGAACTGATGTTTCTGCAGGTCCCCAGTGCAGGTGCTCTGCTGGATGCCATAATCAGAGTAACTTTGCAGAGCTCTGGGCTGCCAGGATGGCCAGGAGGAGGTGGGATCATGCCAGCACAGTCCCGTGGGATGGGCCAACCAAAGCGTAAATGGCCTCTGACAGCAATCATGCACTGCAAGGTTGGAGATGGTTCCTTGCTGGGATATTCAGAGGTACCTGGACCAGAAAGCTCTCTGCCTGTTCCAAGCGTGACCCTGCCTTTGGGACAGCTTCCCCAAAGCCCCATGTGCCCAGGCTGGTTGTGGTGCAGTGAGTTTGGGGGCTGGCAGAGCAGTGTTTGGTGCAGCCCTGACAGTGATACCATGCAGAGCCCCCCAGGGAGGAGGCATCTGCAGAGTGCTCGAACAGCCAGCTGAAGCTTGGGGGGTAGTGTGGGGAGAGATAAGCCTCCTTTAAAAATGTGTACCTTTGCCTCATAGAGATATTTTAAATAAATACTATATATTCTACAGGCCTCACTGCAGTGTGTGGCTTAAAATTGTGGCCAATTAAACATATTTTTTCAAATACAGAAGTTGTATTTTTTATAGCAATGCTTCATGAGGGGGAAGACTTAATTTTATGTTTTTAACTTCCGCTTAAATCTTAGTTTGTCTTTCCTGAGAGACCTGGTAGAAATTATTGTCTCCTCCTTGTCCTAAAAAACAAAATGATCAAAGCCATCTTGACCTTCTAGAACTGGTGTATGTGTAGAAGTGTAATACAGCTTTGGATGCCCCCCTCCCAGATCCCGGAGAAGGACTGATTACCATTTGTGCAAGACTGTGTTACTTGCAGGAAATGGAGAAAGATGAGCCCATGCTCCCGGTGAGGGAGGTGGTTTGGCTGGAAGGCAAGGCATATCCACTTGCCTGAGTTAGGCAGATAACATTTGAACATTTGAATATCCAGGGATTTGAATGCCAGTTGAACCAGTTTACATTTCTAGGCCGAAAGGCCAACTCTCCACATTTTGGAGCTGGGTTTGTGGTAGTTCTGGAGAGAGGAGAGCTCAATACTGACCCCCTCATTCCTGAACCAGCAGTTTATACCCCACCTATGCGGGATGACAGTCTGCAAACTGGCAGCAGATTTGGAGAAGGGCTCAGACCATGGGCTACCAAAGCAGTTAAACCCTTGTGAAGTTCTGAGCTGACTCCCTGTTCTGTTGGCACCCACGCTGAAACCCTGTTTGTTCAGGGCATAAATCACGTCAAAGGTTTACTGCAGGCAAAATAGGATGGAGTATGGTATGAAATGGGTTACCTCCACCAAAATGGAATGCTATTGTGAAAGATAAATCGAGCAACTTACCTTGTGATAATTTTATATCATCTTAATTAATCATAGGAAATGTTCTCTTCCATTGCATAGCTTCTAAAACAATGAGTTATAAATACATTGTTTTCTGCCGACTGGTGCTCAGCATGGTTAGCAGAGATTGCAAATTAATAAATGGCTGAAGATCTGCCTGGTGGGGGAGAGTTCATGCTCTCTGCAAGTTGCATTGGCTAAACCTCAGTGCTCGCTAATATTAAAGCAGAGAATTAATGGAAAGCTGGTTAGACAGGACTCTCATGCACTCACTGGGCATTTTAATCCTAAATGAGAAACATAATAATTGTGTTGCTTTCTCCTTTCCCCATGAATAACATTTGCAGCTGATGGATTTTATTTTATTGCTTATTTAAATTTCAGCATTCTTTGCTTCCATCCCTTTTCTATCCCCCAGGATAAATGATGCAGTGGGGGGCATTTTCTTTCTCTCATGGACTCCTTGGACTAGATTTTCCTACAGATGTGCAGGCAATTTGTTTTGGCCAAACAGTAAATGAATGCAGCGGTGCAAACGGCCTTCATTCCAGAGATCTTGAGGAGGACAGGGGGCTGTCCATGCATGCATGTGGGTAGAAAGAAATAGAAGTAAAAAAAATTCAAAATAAAGAGCCTTACTTGCAGGGGAGGCTGGACTCCCCTAAAATGATCTAAAAACTATGAAAGCTTCTCCACCGTTACAGAAACCAGGCCAGATATGGTGTACAATATTTGGTGAAAGAAGATAATTGTCAGTCTAATTTATTAATTAAGCAATTTAGAATATCCTTATATGGTCTCTTGCCCCACCTGTCCTCCAGCTCGGTGAAACAGCTGGTGTATGCTTAAGTCTCTTCAATCTTCATGTGATTAGGTTGACCAAGTGCTCAATTTCTATCTTTCATATATGCAATTATGCACAATATTTCGAAAAAATTAGCCCTTAGAGGGCTTTTTCCCCAACCTTCAGTCTCTTGCAGCGATTTCAAAATGCACCATTTTGCTTTCATGTACATTTAAACCCAGCAGCAAAAGAAAAAAAAAAAGAAAAGAAAAGAAAAAGAAAAAAAACAGCGCTTGGCATTCACTGGTGTTTTAATGTGGCAAAGTTGCTTCAGGTAACCTTGATAACTTTGTGCAAAAGTTCATTGCCATGTTTGTACTGACTTGCTGAAAATTTCGTCTTCTGGAAAATACCCCCGGTGGGGTATTTATATCCTCTGTAAAAGTTATGGTTTCTACAGCTGTACTACAGTAGAAATCTCTGCCTGAAGTGGATGTCACGCTGCGTGTTCCTCTCATGCAGGAGTTGTTTGCATTGCCTGTTGTTCATATGGTTCTTCTTTCTGTATCTAATTTTTTAAAATTAGCTGTGCGTATCTTTTTAAAAAATTAAAAAAACCCAAACAAAAACAAAACCACAAGGAAACAGCCCATGGATTAGAAATATTTTAAGAATAAAATCACTCTTAGCAGCAGCTGGATGTATGTCAGTGATGCAGGAATTTGCAAAGTCTTTGCTTTTTTCACTGTGGGATTTATGGCTAGATTTCACATAAAGAAGTTATGCTCAAAGTCTTTGCAGAAGAAAATGTATGTAAATGTCTATTTTATATAAAAAGCAAGAAAAGTAAGTGCTGTGCCTGGTTTTGTTCTCTTTCTTTAGGACCAGCCATGAACAAGTTCCTCTGGAGGTGGAAGGGCCGACGTTTCTTACTCCACTTGACTTTTATTTTATTTTACTTCCCCTGAAGTCCAGGTTATTGGTCATGTAGGAGCAACCGTGCAGCATATGTGTTTGAGCCTGGGCATATAAAAACATTGGAGCAGGCATTTTTTGGAGCCTGAGCATGAGAAAAGATGTGGGGCTGGTGCTCACACAGTCTTGATGACTGGACATGTTATCCAGCTCTTCATGGCAGGCTTTGTGCCTCTGTCAGGAATGTGTCAAACAAGTCTACAGAGTGCAAAGAGAAAAATATGGAGATTAAAAAGAAACTAATTTTGTTGTAAATCCCTTCTTCCTGGCACACATTTCTAGACGCTCCCTCATGCTTCTAGGGTTTGAGTTCACTCAGTGATGGTGATAAACACCTCTGTTGAAAATGGACCTGAAAGAGAATCAAAAGCCCTGAACACAGGCCCTGGTGTTTCCTGCCATCATGGGGTGTGCAAAATGCTCTGTAGCACAAAGGGGAATTGCACGCTCTGAAGTCAGGCTGTACACCCTGAAGTTCTCCCAGATCCCAACAACGAAGCTTCTACCCAGTGCCCACCTAGGTCCTCTGCAAGGCCTGAGGCACCTCAGGTCTGGTGGCAATAATGAGAGGGGACATTAGATCCTGCTGCTGACCATGAAAACAGGCAGCAAACTACAAACAGGAGAGCCCAGGGAGCCAGGAACTCCCAGTGGGACATGACTGGAGAGCCTCCAAACCCACCTCTGTTGCAGCCCTGCCGCCTCAGCTGCTAAAAGTGATTGGGGCTGATTAAAGGGACTGGTTGGGTGGGAGGTAGGTTCCTCCTGTGAGATGCAGAGCATAGCCTGGGCTCCAGCACTGGTTACTTTTCCTAGGCTGTGGTGGGAGAAGGACTTCTCTCTGCTTGTGTCCCTTCCTCATCTATGTGGTGAGTCCTGTGCGTGGTCTGTGGGGAGACGTGTCCCAGTGTGAGGGCTGCGGCAGCGAGCATCGCTGTCATCTGCTCTTTTGAGGCACCAAACAAGTGAAAGTAGCCAGTCAGTTATCACAGATTGTGCCAGGGCTCGGTGTATTTGCCCTGGTGAATGATTTTTAGGCTGCCCTGTGCAGGGACTGGGAGCTTTTCATACCCTCTTTATGTAGGTGCTGCTCACCACAGACCTCCTCGGCTGCTGTGGCAGGTGACCCATTCCCTGTGCAGGCTGCCCAGCTGCCCTGTGGTCCCTTGGCTGTGCAAGAAAGACAAACAGCTTGGTCCTGCTGAGTTTGATAACTGGTCCCCCTGGTCAAACCCTTCTTGTACATCCTTCTGCAGTGGCTAACGTATTCATAACTCCCTGTCTGGCCTGTTCCTACACCCTCGTGAAAATTTATGTCCTAGGGATGCTTTCAGGCAAGAGAGGGAAATAAGCACTAGACAGGTTGTGAAGTGGTTCCAGCCAGGCAGGAGAATGATGATGTTCAGAGTAACTTGCTCCTGGTAATGAAGCCAGTGCTCAAAACATCTGTCCTGCTGAGGCAAGAGATGGGATAACCAGCTAACTGCCATTCCTCCCACCCTGCTCCACTATGATGCTGGTCCTTCTGCTGCTGCTAATGTTATTTCTCTCACCACCTAAGGGAATGGCGTTTTCTCCATCATTTACCACCTTGATAAAGTCTGTTTATTTTCTGCTTCACTAGTGGGCTTGCTGCTATAGCAATAATCACCACAGTCTCTTGTTGGAAAAGCCAGTCAGCACCAAGGGCTAGGGAGAGTTTGGTCCAGGTCAGTGGCTTAGAAAATTGTGCCTGGGCTTTGCAGTGGTCAAGTGCTTTGAGGCCAGAGAGAGAGGTTGGTCTGAACAGGGCAGCAGATCCCCTCTGCAGACTGGAGTGCTGCAGGAGTTGTGCAAGGATCCCCACAACCTTGTGGGGTGAGTCTCACTGGTTACTGCGGAGGTCATGGAGTGTTTGGTGGTCTGATGGTTTGGAGGATGATGGGGGCTCCTCGGTGCACTGGCACTCTGATAAGGTGATGTGAGAAACTGGTGAACTTTCTAATGCCTGTCAACCTTCATCAAATAGCATCACCTTCAAGCCTACACAGAGGGTATCAGCTCCAAAGTTAAGGAGGGCTGGAGTGGTGTCATTTTGGATCCAGTCTCGTGGTGACTCGAGTGAATTATTCCAGGCTCTCACCAGAGCAAGCACAGTGCGAGTACCTCCTAAATCATGAGCATTGTATTGCTTATGTTTGCATGGCTGGGAACTGAGATCTTATCCCAGCCTTGGCTTGAGAGAGGCAGGGGACCCCTCCTCTTGGCATGAGAAACACATTGGACAGGAGTGATTACCAGAGCGATTTTTAGCTGGTGCAGACACAGCCAGCTGAAAGGAATGGAGGAAGAGCTGCTGTCCTCTTCTCGGCAGAGGAGCCAGAGGCCTGATACAACCCCTGTCCCCCAGCCCCCAGCCCAGAGAAGCAGACCTCCGGCTGGTAGGAGAAGTTGCAGTTCTTTTTTCTCTTTGTGTCCCAGGTGTTTGAGATCACTTCTTTCTGTGTGATCCTGGCTGTGATGGTTGAGTTCTGGGCTGGCCCAGGAGAGCAGCACCCCCTTTTCTCCCCCACCCAGTGTGGGGTCTGCCAGGCCTGTCACTGTGTGCATCGCTCCCTGCTGGGTGAGGACGGGGGGCATTTTCCCTAGAAAACATAAATTGGGGATCGCCACGGATTTATCTCAAACTGCACAGTTCAGTGAAGCATCCAAGCCTTAATCAGACCCAGCTGTCCCTAAGTCAAACTGTCCCCATGCTCACTGTCCCTATTCCTAAGGCATGGCTGGTGCCAAAAGCGATGTAAGAAAGCTGTGTCTCCTTGGGCTGTGTTTCAGACCAAAGCCAAGACTGAGGGCTGGGCCAGCTCAGTTCAGAGACAACGTCTTTCATGATGGCTTTACTGGCACAGGTTAAGTACCCCAGGGCACTTAAGGCATGGAAGCTTTTAAAAATAAACTTTGAGTAGTCTGGTGAGGTCATTACAACCTGTTGCACTTCTTAACTTAATATTGTAATTCCCAGTTGCATTTCATGAAGAATAATTAGGCTACTGGATGAAATTTAAATTTGGGGTTTTTTTATGGCTGTGCACACACATCATGGAAGTACCTCACAGGAGACCTCAGCTTTGCACACATCGGCTTCTTATAAGGAATTGCAATTTCTCTGTGTTTTCATTTTTCTCCATTTAATTGCCTTCAGCTTGGAGCTCAGACTGGAGTCAGGAAAGCTGTGGCACCTGGGATTTGTCTCATTAATTCCCTACCTGCCAGAAGAGCCTGAGGTAATGCATTTGAGCATGTGGGGTCTTGTCTCACTGAAAAACATTCTTTTTTCATGTCTTCTATGTAGCCTGAAGTGTGGAGTTTGTTCCACTGACCCGGAGAGCCCAGAGGAGGCTCTGCAGCTGAGATTAATTGTTGGCAGACGGTTGGAGCCTGGAGGGCAGCCCTGGCAGGTCCGTGTTGTAGCGTGCTGCCCTCCTCTCTGGGAAAGGGGAGGAGAGGCAGACGACATCTCTTTTTCATCCTCGAATCACTGAATGCTGGTCACTCAGGAGAGGAAAGTCCTTTTTTGCACAGCTTTCCAAGTCTGGTCCAGGGTGGGGAAATCTCCATGCTACCGTGGTTCTTCTGAGTGTCTCAGCCACTAATTATAAATGGTTTTGCCTTTAAAAGACCGTGCTCACTCAAGCAGGCATCCAGAGGAGCATCCCTGAGGCAGGAGGAGAAGCACTGCTGCTTCCTGGCAACTGTCCCATCCCTCTTAGTAGTCACGTTTTCTTCTGTACTTTAAATGCAAGACCAGCTCCACAGGCCTTGCTAAAGACTTCTTAATAGGCAGGGACAATGATATAAGGGGCCTCTTTGCCAGCCCTTTTATAATCCATTATGTTGTAATTGCAGACCAGTCATCTTCACATCTGTTTCTTGCTCAACTTGAGCATCCTTTTTGAGGACTGATGCTGAATAATGAGAAAGTTCCTGTGGTATAAAAATTTCAATGTGCAAGATTAACCTCCGTAATGAGGCGCCTCCTTGTTTCTTTATTCCATGCAAACCTAGTCAGTGCTTTTACTCTGCACTGGTACGCTGTCAGTGCTGTTCCTGTGTTCCCATTACTGCAGCATTTGCATTGCCAGGCAGTCCTGGTGTCAGACTTTGCTGGGAAGCATGGGAACTTTCCATTTCCAGTAAATAGCCCCCTGGGATTAAGGCTGAGCTTGTGCCATTACCGGGTCTGTTACTTATGGCTGGAAGTGATTAGAAAATGAAAGTGAGGTTTTCCCTGAGTGGGAAAAAAAATAAATCTTAATTTACTAGGAAGCATTGAAGCAAAGGCTCATGCTGAGCCCTTGATACCTTGATTCAAAATGCTTGAGGCCGTGCTTCGGGGGCAGACAGCCACAGCAGTGTGTGCCTGCCAGGCTGCCTGCACTTGCCATCCCCAGAGGCTGCATGGGTGAAATAGCCTGGTGATAATTCAATAACTCAGCAGCTGGACTTTTTTGTCCCACCCTGCAGTAGAGCACTTGCTGCATCCCTAGAGGTGGGTAAATGCCTGTGCTAAAGATCTGGTTTGCTGAAGATGGGATCTGCTGCTCATCAGTTCATTGGGTAACTGCCCTGATAGTGTGGGTCTATCTACTAAATTGCTAGAAGAAATGCAGAATGGAAACTCTGCTGGAGCTGATTGCACTGAGTTTAACTGTGACATTATATTGCTTATAAAATATGCAGAAAAACCGTAATGGGCATACGCTTGTCTAGTATTAATTTAAACTCCATGTAGCTGCCTAAAATCATCATAAAGCTCTTGGATGTAGGCCTCTGCTTATCTCCTTAAATGCACCAATAACCAAATTAGGAGGATTTATGGGGCCAAAAATACTTGGCAATCAGATTCCGTTGCTTTTAAGGCTTCTCACGTGTCTTTTAGGATCCCAGACTGCAGGTAACTGCAGCTGAGCTTGGTCTTTTGAGGTCAAAAATGGCATGGAGGCTCTGTGAGTCCCAAGGTGAAGGATAAACTATCCTTTTCCCTCTACTGAGCTGGCAGCAATGAAATTTGCTGGCACCTCTCCTGGCAGCTCTTTGCTTCCCAGGTATGAACAGTGGCTTGATGGATAGCAGATGAAACAAGAAACATATTTATCCATTTGAAAGAACATCCAGCTTTTGCAGCTGGACGTCAGGGAATACTCTGCATTGCTGCTAAGGTGAAACCAGCCTGGCTGAAAGCCCTGTTACTGAAAGCCAGCCCCAGATCCCAGGGCAAGACCACACTGCAGGGTTGCAGACTCAGTGTCCCCTCAGTTATGCCTTTAGTTCTGGTTGAAGTAGCACAATTGGTTTAATTCTTGTCCTGGGCTTTGATTAATTGTCCCAGAAGTTTATCCCTCAGCGTCTGTGCTCTGGCTCTGCCTGTGCTTGCTTTGTGAGATTCCTGCGTGTCCTTGTGCTCCCCTCATACAAGGGTGCTGTTTCCTTCTCAGGTGGCTGCTGGAAAGCCCCTGGCTTCCCTGTGGCCGTAGCCCTGGGCTGTAAGCCAGCCGTGGGCTGCAAGGGTGCTGCCCACCAAGAACCAAACTGGATTAACTCCTGCTTCCAGTACTTCTGCAGGCGAAGGCAGAGCCCAAGGAGGCAACTTCAGGGTGTCAGCGTTAAGGATGTGGCACAAGTCTCTAACTCCCTAATGTTTTCAAAGGCATCCCCTGTGTCTCCTGGAGATAGGATGGGTTACAGCCAACTGGCCATGACTGCCTGTGGCCATCAGATGGCAGATCAGCCAACATAAAGTAACAACCTGTCACTGTCACGTCCCAAAACACTGGCTGAGATGATGATAGCCTTACAGTTTGGCCATAATGGGAGGAGCAAGGGAAGTAAGACCAGAGAAATGTTCACTTCAGGGCTCAGACGTCCTGGTAGGCAGGGTGAGGAGGGATGCCTGTGTGCCTGTACTCTGTGGTTAAATAGATACGTCTCTAGGCATGGACTAGGCTTGACAGCATCTGTGGAAGCTACAGGGATCCCTGCTTTGCTCCCCTGAAGGCTGGGCACTGCCAGTGCCCCATCATCAAGGAGAGCTGTGATCCATTTTTCTCCTGATATCAAGGAAATGCAAACCAATATGACTCTGGATTGAACTGAGCTGAATCTTGAGTTTTGCATGATCTACACGAGGCCTTTGATCTGACCAGTGCTGGTCTTTGGGGACAAACATGCAAAGAGCGTCTCACAAGCACTGAGCTGTTCCAAGGAGAGTGATAGAGGCAGTCCAGTCTCCTTGTCTCTGCTAGGCTCTTCCACCTCTTTTGTCCTCTTTCCAAGTATTCTCCTGCTTACATTAACATTCAGTCTTCCTGATTTCTGCCTCTCAATTTGGCGTGTATATATTCTCAATTTGGCATGGATGGGAATAGCATTGATCACATATCTATTCAACTACATATGACTAACTTCAGTTTGTATTCTTATTATATAAATGCCCACATGTAACTGTGATGTTCTGGGAAGGGAATTATTGGAACAGTACAACTTGAAGGAAGTTTGTGCCTGGAAATCAGACACGTCCCTGGAAGCGTGTTGTTCATGCATTCATTTGTGCACCCTTTCCTCTGCAGGGGATGGGGTTCAGACCATCTGCCTTCCCCACAGGGATGAAAACTTCTAGGCTGGGACAGTGTGTGTGGCCGGTGGCTGCAGCAAGGTGTCTGAGGGTGAGTCGAATGGCAGGGTCCCCTGGTCACAGCTACGGGAACAGAGTAATGGACACAGGAAAGGAGACTTTCACAAATAGAAACGCAAGAGAAGGTGACTCCTGCCAGATGGAATATTCAAGCACCCCTTTGCTCATCAGGTGTCCTCTGCTTGTCAGAGGAGCAGCCCCTGCAGGGATGTGCAGATCAGCGTTTTGCTGCAGCACGGGACCTTGGAGCACGTTAGGGAAGGTTGTGCTTCGCTGCCGTGCATATTCATGTGTGCATATTGGCGCCTGTGACGAGCAGAGCCGTCCTTACAGGGTGGGGGCACTGCTCCCATCCTGCAGGAGGTGGAGCTGCCCCTCATCCCCAGCCAGGTCTGAGTGGCAAGGACCTGCCCCCGGTGCAGGGCTCCGTGCTGTGCGTGGTGAGGAAGGTGACAGCTCGCCTGCCCTGGCTCCTCTGGGCAGCAGGTTTGTCCTGTCCACCTGCAAACCTCCTTCCCTCCTGGGGAGAGAGGGGAGCAACAGCACTGACAGTGCTGTCAGCACTTTGCTGAGCAAGGGCTTTACAAGGAGCTTCAGGATAACGAAGGCAGGAGCGGTCTTTTACAGGTGGGAGTATGGATGTGAGCAGGAGACTCAGGCGTGGTTGGCTCTTCCCCAGACCTGCCCTGGGCATTTCCAACAGCAGCACCTCCATCTCTGCAGGTGCCACCACCTTTGCTGAAACCAGGGAGGACCTTCAGTGGTCGGACTCCAGGCAGTGGGCAAGGGAACCTGGCACGGGCAATGCTACCAGGAGGCTGGAAGGAAGGCAGCTCCCACCTCCTCCTTGATGCCCCCTTGCAGACACTCAAGCCTCCTGATACCTTCGCTCAGACAGTCCCACAGGGCAATGGGCTGCAGCAGAGGAGTTTGCTCAGTGCCAAACTCTTCTCTGGTGGTCCTAACAACAACAGCAGGGCCAGACCTGCCCTGCCCCGGGGCAGGCTGCTGGTCAGGATGTCACTTGTCTCCTTGTCACTTGTACTTGCATGAATGGTTTTTTTTCAACCAAGCAGTAGCTTGGCAAGTTCCCTGCTCTCTGTCATACCTTGAATGAATATTTTCAAATCAGTGCTGCAGCTGATGTTAGCAAAATGGCTTTCATTTTTACATTCTTCATGGAAAAAAAGGGGTTTGTGTATGGGAAAGGGCAGGCTGCCAAACTACAAGTCAGATCAGGGGAATGTAACAGCAGAACTTAGATTTGTGGGATTTAGGTTAAATGGTAACAGCTGAATGAGCAGGGATGGTACCAGGTTCCTGTGACAGGAAGCAAGCAAGGTTGTGTTGGCTTCTGCGGAAAAGCTGGCACGTCATGGAACAGCACCAAAGGTTGGGGCTGCTGGAGCAGGAATAAATGTCACCTTTCCTGCCCAATGGAATTTGGACAGGGTGACTCTGGGGGCCCCTTTGTGTGTCAGAGGACTGGTGGCACCTGAACACTGGTGTGGTGTCGAGGGGTCAGTTGTGCCAGAGGATGAGATACTCCTGTGAGAAGCACCATGGCCCAGAGCTCACCAGGCATCTTCTCACAGGTGGCTGCATTCACAACTTCCTTGCCCAGCACGTGGCCCAGGGCAGGTATGAGCACTGGGAGGTTTTTTCCACTGTTTAGCACTATAGGGATCCAAATTGCCCTGCTGGTGCTGCCGCCTCCCTTCT
The DNA here is from genome assembly GCA_013398855.1 of Mohoua ochrocephala. Classification (NCBI taxonomy): domain Eukaryota; kingdom Metazoa; phylum Chordata; class Aves; order Passeriformes; family Acanthizidae; genus Mohoua; species Mohoua ochrocephala. The sequence goes on from VZTA01004160.1 coordinate 304,274, forward strand.
CTTCACCCACAGCACGTTCTGCTCAATTTCCAGACCCTGAATCAGCAGCAAGGTATACTATCTTTCAATCTGGGATTAAAACCAAAGGTTTAAACATATAAATCCCCCTTCAGAAACCATGCTATAATAGCAAATCTGACCCTCGCATCCCCTGAAGGAGAAGCAGAAGTCCCCTCAAGCTGCCCTTTTTCTGGCTGAATGCAGCCCTTCGAGTTTGGTGAGGTGCCCCTTGAGTGCTGCATATCAGCCCTGCTCTATTAAAAGTCTGCTTTGAATGCTTGCCAGCTAGAAATCTGAACTGCTGTTGTGCTCCTGAAGCAGCGTGCAGGATTGATCAGGGGTTATCTCCTCATCAAATACAGCTTTGAACATGAAAGGGAAGAGGGGCACGATATTAAGTGCTGCAGCTCTCGTGGCTTATTGGAAGTGCCTTCTATAGCTGGGCACAGGTTTAGCGACTCCCCACTGGCCACTTGTATTTTTCTGTACAGATAATTACAGGGCTAATGCAAGTTATTAAAGAGATGGTGTTATTTCCTCTCATAGCCATCAAAGCTGAGGTGTGGGTATTAACTAATACCCAACCTATTATGGCTTTCCTAGGGATCCTTAATGATTATGCTTTCAAAGGGGTACTATCTGCAGCCAGGAAGGAGCCTCTTAATTGGGAGCAGTAACTGCAAGGAGCAGAAGCCACGTGGCTACAAAGTGGGTGTAACCCTTTGCAAAGCAGAGCTATCAGCAGCTGCACACACCAAGTGCCCATAGGAGAGGGCAGGGAAGGCCGATGTAAAAGTGGTACTTCATTAAAAATGAGCTTGGAGTAGCCATGTCATCTCTTAGGAGGCTGAATGAGTGTGAGCTCACTGTGGGACAACTCCTGAAAGTTTGGGGATTTTTAAGTAGGACTTTGGGAAGGAAGTTGCATATTCTCGTCCGAGGTGTCTCTCAGCTGCATGTTAAGCTGTTTGTGTTTGAAACAGCTGCAGTGTCTTAGCCTGTGCCTTGGCCAGTTGTGCCTGTGCTGCAATACCCCACATAACCTTTTTCTCTCCCTGGCTGCTGTGCCAAGCCCTCTCCCTGCACCAGCAGAGTGAGGTTCCCAAGGCATCCTGCTCTTTGGAGAAGGTGGTCTCATTCAGTACCCCCTCAGCTTTGGAGGATAATGTCCCTCAGAGCAGGTGACTGCAGCTTGGCTGTAGTAGCCAAACACTGAATTTTCCTCATGGCACCCCTAAAGTGTTTCCCAGGGCTCAGAAAGCCCTAGGCACCACTCTAGCAGTGCCTGGGTGACAGTGACTGTGTGCTCCCTGCAGTGCCAGTCCCCGGTTCTGCTTGCTGGGCAGGATAATGCTGTGTGGGAAAGCAGTAAGACACAAAGTCTGTAATACAGATTCTGTACAAGCCACACTGCGGCTGGGGATCTGTTGTACCCTTTATCCTTTGGTCTGGACATATCAGTGTCAGCTCACACAACGAAGCTTTCGGCTCCTGCAGGAGGCAGGGGAATGAGATGGACAGGGCTGGAGGTATGTCAGTCACACAGCACAAAGCTATCGCTGTAAGGAAGCATAAAGGCCCGACTAGTGCTGAGCAAATTCATGGCAGTCCTCTGCTATTGGCAGCTCTCTCCCCAGCCAGCTGATGCCGAGGGGGAAGATGATAAAATTTACCAGGTGGAGTCAGTGACATCAGTTATCAGCTTCTGGTGCAGGACGTTCCCAACCCGTGGTGGGACTGACAAGGGCAAAGCTCGGCCATGCAGAAACACGCCTTTACTACTGCTTGCTTCTAGCCTGTGCCTGGAACAGAACAGTGCTAGAGGACAAAATCACCTCGAGACTCTTCACTAAATTAGATGTGGAGTACCAGCTTGGATGTGACTCTAAATATGTGTCCCTCTATTTGAATGGAAGAGAGCTAATTAGTAAGTCTGGGTGCCTTGGAGATGTGAGGGTTTCTGGGTATAATTTCATGTAATTCATTGTCATGAAAAACAGCAAATCTATCTGGCCCTTGAAAGCATTTCGTGTTTTTCAGTAGGAATCTAAAGAGCTAGAGAAAACACCCAAACGGAGCAGGGCAGGTGGGACTGAGGGTCATGTTCATATTTGTGCTGGCATTTAGTGCAGTGTGATGGGTGACTCAAAAATGTCTTTCAGCTGTGCATAATTATGTGCCCCGTCTGCCTTGTCTCCAGTATCTGTTTTACTCCTACAGACCCTGGGTAGCAGAAGAAACTGAGTGCTTAGCCTTGCTTGGCTGGGGTATATCCAGATCAGTTTCTCGTGTGTTAGCATAGCCAGTAATGTGCTGGAGACACAGCTCAAAGGCTGGCTCTGGGTTCAAAATTGGTCATATGGCACAACAAGCACACAGGTTACCTGATAACTGCAGATGAGACAAAGAAACAGTTGTCCCTCTGAACTGGTAATAAATGTTTCCTGGGCACACCGACTGCCTCTGCTCTTTAACTTAGCAATGGCGATGTGTTGGTTATAATGTTGATCCTTAGCCATGCAATTCATCCTCTGGGAATCTTTGGTTGTTCTTGTGGTTGTACTTTTGGATGACGTCCCATCTCCTCAATTTCTTTGTACCTCCTCTAAATATTTTACAGGTAATAAAAGTCAAATGGTCTCTCCTCTTGGTCTGAGACAAGACCTTTCCTGTGGGATCTAGCCTGGTGAACCACTGGGAGATCTGCCTGGATAAATGTGTGTTCAGCCCACCCTTACACTAAGTCCTTGTCCCCCTCAGGTAAATCTTGCAGGCATGTCTTCCCAGCCCCTCTGCCAGCAGAGTCAGACCAGACCTCAGTTTGTTTCTGATGGAAGCAATGCTGGCTGGGGCTGTAGCTCACCTTCATGGCCATCCATAAGGACTCTGAAGCAAGTGACCCTGTTGATGCTGTAGGAACTCTCTTCCTCTCCTTCCTGACCCCCTTAAAATAACAACTCTCCTTAGTGTGCCTTGCTTCCTTAAAAATCGAGTTGCTGATTTGTGTTTATTGAAAGCACCACGTGTTAAATCGTGTCCCTTGCTGTCTGAGGGTTGCAGGCTCGGGCTGTGGCAGTGTCGCAGTGTCGGTGGAAGAGGGGAAGATTGATACTGCTAATTAGCCTGGTTGGTATCCCAGGGACATGAAGTGCCACTGGCTCATTGAAGGTCCAGCAGAGTATGTCGTAAAGGTAATAAAAGGAGAAGCTGCACTTAAACCTTTGCACTAAGAACTGTTCAGGGGAGCAATTCAATAAAATCCTACCTGAAACGTCTGTGACGCACGAGACTGTAAATTGTAGAGTTTCCAGGTCACCGATTCTTTGCAGGGCATATTTTGTCAATTAGACATCACCTTCGAACTCCTGTATGAGGGGGCTGTGACTGTTGTAAGTGCTTGAAACCTGTAGCCACCAGTCTCATCTCAGGATAGCTTTTTCTTGAAGTCCAGTGCAGGTTTGAGGGTAAAGGGAAGGTGGAGAGCACGTTGCAAACAATAGAATCAGGCTTTTTCTCAAGGCAGTGTCAATTCCCCCACAAACTACTCCTTATTCCATACCAAAGTGTCTTCTTCTCACTGTGCATGGGCTGTCTGATGCTAGTTCCCACTCCTAGTACCAGCATCTCTTAATTCTTACTGCCTCTTGCACCAGGCAATACAGCCTGTGTACAGCAAGCAGCCCACCAAGCTCGGGATGAGTCCTGTTGCCATTTATGTTGTCCAAAGCAGGAGCATCTTTCCTCCCCTGCTGGGAGAAAACAGGAGTGGAAAACAGTATGTCTTGGTTTCATCTAGGATGCGTCTAGAGTTAATTTTCTTCCTATTACAGTTCTGTGTTTTGGATTTAGGATGGGAATAGCATTGATGACACACTGTTGTTTTAGTTGTTGCGAAGGAGTGCTCACCCTGAGTCAAGGACTTTTCAGTGTCTCATGCTCTGCCAGTGAGGAGAGGCACCAGAAGCTGGGAGGGAGAGTGGCCAGGGCAGCTGACCTGAACTGGCCAAAGGGATATTCCATACCCTGGAATATTGAGCCCAGTATATAAACTGGGGGGAGCTGCTGACTGCTGCTGGGGGACAGAATGAGCATTGATCTGTTGCCTTTTCCTGGTCTTAAAATTAAGAGCCAGACATGGTTAAAGGGAAAGGGGTTTTTACCTCGGTATTTATTTAGGATTCTTGGTGCACCACACCGCGCGAGTGGAGGGCGCCGAAGTGCCCCCCGGAATGCACCCCCCGGGATGCCCCCACCGGAATGCACACCCCGATAGATCGTGTGTACAACTTACAGGCCTTGCAAATTAGCACATCTATCAAAGATTCCCCAATGAGAGACTTGAATGAATCCCCCATCCTGAGGAATCTCCCCCCTGGATGGGCCTATCTCAGTTTACAGGATGTGTTCTAGAGAGGACCTTGGTGTCTGGGGCTTTCTGTCCCTGACGCCAAGTCCCTGATGCAGCTTCCAGGATGTTTGGTCTCCTGGCTTAACGGGACACGGGGTATCACACTTAGGGAGTTACAAGTGTGTGGGCTAAAAGCACTAAGGATATATAAAAGCTATATAAAAGGCTATATAAAGGGATATAAAAGGGGTATATAAAAAAGGAAAAAAATCATTATGGCAGCAGTCAGTGGCAGTGAGCAACTGCATTGTGCATCACTTGTCTGTCTGGAGGTTTATTCCTCTCTCTCTTTGTCGTCTCCAATTTCATTACAATTATTGTTGTTGTTATTATTATAAATTTTTATTTCAACTGTTCTTATCTCAGACCCAGAGGTTTTTCCTTTATTTTTCTCCAATTCCCTCCCTCATCCTAGCAGAGGTGGGGAGAGATGGTGTGATGTCGGGTGACGGTCGGCGATGGAAGAGACGGGGCAGATTGCTTGGATGCAATAAGCCAATTTATTGATACAGAGCGGAGTATTTATACCTTTTTCGCAGATACTAAAAGTAACTTCTTATATAAGCAAAGATCACTATAACAACCATATCTATGTTTCTTAACAACCTTGCAGTAATATTGCAACGTTAAAACCCAGCACCAAGCGGTACAGATGCATACCAAGCATTCCTTTCTGCTGTGCTGGCTAGTTGGTGGTGGTGGGCTGCACAGCCTGCCACGGTTTGTGGCCTAGCAATGTAAGTGCGTTTGCTTCTGACAGGAGTTCAGCAGTGCTCTCACTCCTGCCCTCCAGCTGCATCCTCACATCTCCCTCTCTCTTATCTACGAGTAAGATC
>VZTA01004164.1:8723-36548 GCA_013398855.1 Mohoua ochrocephala
TGCTCTTCTAAAAAGGCGAGTGCACTGTAATTTCAGGACTCTGGGACAGTTTTATCTTGAAGGCAAGGAAATAAATAGAAACCACTTTGCTGATAAAACACAAGTCTGAGCATTGCTGCATCATTTACCTCTGGTAAACCAGAGGCTGTGTCTCTTCCCTAGATTCATACAGATAAGTTCATCTTGAACTGGAAACCACACAGCAAAAAATGTCATGCTTCTAGTTCTGCTGGCCTGCACACCTGCCCACTTCATCTGTGAGACAGGTTGGCCCAATGCAGGTCACTCTGAGGATGGGGTTGATTAAGAAGCAAAACCCAGTTGTTCAGAAAGCCTGGTATTTGTTTCTTTGAAGAAGGAGGGCTGAGTATGACTTCAGCATGAATTATTTTAATTGGTGGTTTTACAGACTTATGCATAGGCATGAAGAAAGCTTTAGCTATTGGAATAGTCTCTTATTTCTAAAGTCTTCTGACTTTAAAGACTTGGTGGGAAAGAAAATATGAAATTGATATCTTCCAGGAACCACCAGTCATTAGCAGTGTATCTGCATGAATGAATGACAAAAAAAGTTTTACAAAAGCAAATGAAAGGCTGGTGAATAATTTCCTATGTCATACAGACACCTGCACATCCATCAGGTGGGATTATCCAGAGGAGGGACTGGGTTTGCAGGCTGCAGTGGTTAACAAACTTAAGAGCAGATTCATCTGCTCTCAGAAGAAAGCTGAGATGGGCACCATGCTCTAGACACAGCACCCCCTCCCCACCTCCATTTCAGACAATAATCTGGGCAGGTTTTGGCACTGTAAAATCCAATGTAAGTGTTTCAAACAGCAACCGTATGCAGAGACACAAATACCTTCCTGTCACAATTTCCTTAGGTTATGTAGAAGTTCTGCAAAGCACACAGGGCAAAAAGGCATAAAATGGACATGGCCCTAACAGTGACAGGTTGAGAGCAGAGACTCTGAAAATTCTTCCTTCCATTCAGATTGGAACTGGGTGGTTTAAAACTTGTAATCATGGAATCACAGGAGGGGTCAGATTGGAAGGGGTCACACCTGATCCAATCTCCCTGCTTAAGCAGCGTCATCCTAGAGCACATTGCACAGGATTGTGTCCAGGCAGTTCTTGAATACCTCCAGTGAGAGAGACACCACAACTTCTCTGGGCAACCTCTTCCAGTGCTCAGTGCACAGTAAAGAAGTTTTTCCTCATATTCAGGTGGAATTTCCTGTGCATCAGTTTCTGCCCATTCCTCGTGTCCTAGTGGCTGGCAACAAGTAACACTGTCCTGAACAACAATATTGTTACGAGTTTGCACATAGATGAAGGATTCACTTTTACTGATGCTTTCTGTATCACCTACTACTTTCACCTATCTGATTCCAAGGAAATCATCATTAATTTGGTACAGCATCTTTTTTTACTTTGTTCTTCCTTACAGACTCTTTACATACTTAAAAGACCCTCTTTCCTCTTTTCCTAAGAAGCTAAGCTGCTGATAGTTTTAGGGACCATAGCAACATTAATGATTGCAGGTTTTGGGGTTTTGGTTTGGTGGCTTCATTTTTTTTTCTGCATGAGTTTTGGGCAACCCGTTTTCACTGCATAGAGCTGCTAGAAGATATCTCCTGAGCCCACTACAGTTCTCACCCCTTCAAACCTCTGCCACCCTATCGTGTGACATGAGGTCCCAGTAACACGTACGCACCACCGCATGCCCTTTGGCCATGAACTTCAGCTGAACCGGAGGTCCTCCAAACCTCTCTTAAGGGTTGGTCTGGGCTAACAATCCACAGATGCCCTCAAGCTTAAACATGCCTGTTCTGGCTTTGCCAGTCTGCGTTTCCAGAAGTCTTGTCTCCTCTTCAGATGCACCGCTGCCTCTTCAGGGAAATCATAAACATTGCCCCAGAGAAAACAGAGAAAAACATTCTCCATACAGACACGCAATGTGCAAAAATTGCAGAGAACCAGCAATGCTGTCAGCGTAGGTGCCTGGATATTCACATCTCTGAAAGGAAACAGCTCTTAGTGCCTGGAATTTCTGAGTGATTTTAAGCAAAAAAGCAGAAAAACAGGTGACACTGAGAAACTGTACGTGTGTCCAGATGCTATGCTTGACAGATGTAAAGACTTGCTTAGTAAGGAAGGGGTTATAAGGTGCATGTGTGCCCTAAAGCAGTGATCCCTACACTGATGCAGGATGCTGTCCAGGCTTTTCTTCACAAAATTCTGCCTTCCCGAGGGAAAGGAGTGTAATCCCCAGAGAGCAAGAGGAAAGCACTCATCCAACCTGCCCTAGAACGACTATATAAGTGCTGAGGGAGACGAGAAGAGAACCCATAATATGCTGAGAAAGGAAGTGTGTTCATGTGGCGAGCAAATGCTCTGGAGAAAGAGCTCTCACTCTCTCTTTCTCTTCCCTTTTGGTCCACAACACGGTGCACAGTGAGCCAACCCTCAGTGTTTTTCTGCAATGCATAGACTTATTTCTAGACACCTTCTCAAAAGGCTAAGAGAAGAGCTAATGAATGCTGTGGGGGAAATACCATGACAGGCATTTAAAGTAGTTTTTAAAATAACAGAAATTTACATATTTAAATTGTTTATAAATCTATAAATTATACACTATGTTATATTGTACATCTATTGTATGACAGCTGATGCTTTTGGAAGATGCTTGGAGAGAACTGTTTGTTCTAGGAATAGCACAATGGGCCATTCCAGTTGATGCTAACACTCTACTGGCTGTATCTGGTAAGAATTGCACAATTTAATGACTTTGTTACAAAAATTACCATAAAAATACATTACTGAAAAAAGAACAACATGTAAAGAATAACAAATTCCTACTGAACAATAGAGCATACCTGTCATTTATAAATCTATATTTAAATGCAAATAATGTTGTTTTGTTGTATTCATGACTGCTTGCATTGTCATTTAAATGCAAATTACTGTGTTTGTTATCATCCAAGAGAAGATTTTATATTAACTTTCATACAATATAGTCAGTTTACATGGAACCAGATAGACAAGTGTGACAATAGAGAGGACATTGATACAGAGGATTTTGTCAGAAATCAATATAAAATAAAGCAAATGCCTTTAATATTATTTATTTCATCTGTTTCTGTTTCAGGCATGAACGGTGACAATACAGATTCTCAGAAGCTGAATAAAATTATTTCAGAAATACAGGCTTTACAGGAGGTTGTGGCTAGATTTAGACAACTTCGGCTAGATGCTACTGAATTTGCCTGTCTCAAATGCATTGTCACTTTTAAAGCTGGTAAGCAGAAAGGATCTCTTGCTCGTCTGGTCTGATAACTCCGAGGTTGCTGCTTTAAAGCAAAAATGATGTTTTAATCCAGGCATAGCTTTGTATCACCCAGGAGGTTTCTCGGTATTGAATTCCAATAGTCATTGCTGCATTTTGAAAGGCTGACAGCGGAGTGCTGGGGAACTAATGGGAACATTTAATTTCCATTGATAGCACTAGCTGAACTGTTTTGATCCACCCAAGAGTCAAGCTGAACTAGTAACTGATCTGCTTTCCAGTGCCCACACACAGTGGTTCTGAACTGAGGAGTTTCCGGAATGCTGCCGCCATAGCAGCCCTTCAGGACGAAGCCCAGCTCACCCTGAACAGCTACATTCACACCAGGTCAGTGGTGTCCTCTGTCAGTGCTTCTGGCAGGGGTAGGGGGAAAATCCTGCTCTCGTTGCACGGAAGGTGGCATTTGCACTGACTGAAATGGGGACCAGGCTGTTACAGAGAGTGTACAATGGCTGTCAGCCTGCTGGGATCTGGCATTTCCCGACGAAATAGAACCATAGAAAATGTTGGAAAGGACCCTTAAAATCATCCAGTTCAACCATTAACACAGCCAAATCCTTCGTTAAATCATGTTCCCAAGTGCCACATCTACACATCTTTTAAATACCTTCAGGGATGATGACTCCACCACTTCCCTGTGCAGTCTGTTCCAATGCTTGACAACCTTTTCGGGAAAGAAGTTCTTCCTAATATCCAAACTAAACCTCCATTGGTGCAACTTGAGGCCATTTCCTCTTGTCCTATTGCTTGTTACTGGGAGAAGGGACCAAAACCCACGTCACTACAATTTCCTTTTGGGTAGAGACTCATAAAGTCTGCCCTGAGCCTCCTTTTCTTCAGACTAAACAATGCCCATTCCCTCAGCTGTTGCTCTAGACCCTTAACCAGGACTTGTGCTCTAGATCCTTACCAGCTTTGCTGCTCCTCCCTCTTTGGGTGTGCTTCAGCACCTCGGTGTTTTTAAACAAATAGAAAAGTGTTAAAAGGAGAGCTCCTCCTCTGGGTAGTGATACCAGCTGTGCAACACTTTGCACTTCAGAGGGCTACCTTTTCCTCTACATTTTATTCAATCAAATACCACGAAAAGTGATGCTCAAAACATTCCGTCTCAGACGAGTACGAGCTCTTTTCACCCACGATCTCCAGTTCCCACATAATCTCCTCCATTTCGCAGATACAGAAATCAGGACACAAGGAACTTAAGTGGCTCTTCCAAGACACTGCCTTGAGTTTGTGCTCAGGTAGAAATGAAAACCCCAAAAGTTGTGAATCCCATTGTGGTGCCGCAGCAAAGTCCTTTAGTTGCAGTGGAGGTCCGTGAGACTACAACAGTGGGAAATGGAGCAGTGGAAGAGGAACTTTTATACCATTTTTTCCTTCTGAAACTTTGATTTGCTGTCATAGTAGCTCTATCAGGCAGAAATCCTATCAGTATCAGAGATTAGATGGTAGCAGTCTCTGAAGCACTGCTATTAGTCTACAGGGAACGGCCTGCACTGGGGATGGAAGTAAAAATGCAAATTCCATCCAGTTACGGCCGCTTCAGAGCAAAAAAGGGTAACTGCTGCACAGCAGTCTCTTCCTGTTCTTAGGGAAGGCATTTTCCATGAAGATTGCTCCCTGGAGACCCTAAGTGAGACAGGGCCTTGGAGAGAGAAGCTGGGGAGGAATACATAGCCACAGCTTCCCTTCCAAGCATGATAACTTTTCCACAGCATTTCTGTGTTGCTGGAAGGATTTAGATACTGTGCTACCCAGTACATGTTGTAAACAATATCCTTTTACAAGGGCAAAGTGCAGTCCTCTCAGGACTCTCAGAGACAGGACTCTCACTCAGACTCCATTGTGAGAGGGCTTTCAGCCTGTGTGTTTCATCCTCAGGCTTGAATTTACCCTCCTGCCAGTGTCACAGCAGTATCAGCCCTTTGATCTCAGTGGAGTTGCTCTCAACAGGATGCAAGGGAGGGCAGTCTGGAGAAGCAGCGTGTTTCTCCAAACAACCTACACTTTTAGGGAGACCACTGTAAACAGAAGTTTGAGAATCCCTGGTGAAAAGCCAGCAAAAGCACAGCTAGAAATGCACGTCCTATGCTGTGTTGGATTCAAAAGCTGGGAGAAAGGATGGAAAATATCCTATACACAAACACGTTACCTGGGGGAAAACCACAGCTTCTTTAACAAAAATTTTCCTTACAAATGTCAATTGGTATTCAATATCTCTGCCAGCCAAAAGGGGGTAAAGTGATTACCATGACAATCCAGCTAGTTTTAAACTCTACTTCAAATGACAGGGTAGTTATTACAAGTCAAGCTCTTCCCTGAACTGCATCGAGAACACTGTCGTGTGAGGGACACAGCAGGTCCAGCCTCTGTATTGCTACTGCTCTAGGGGAATAAACAAAGGAGCTAAACAAAACTCAGAAACCTTGTCCTGTGTTCTGCTGACTGCCACGGAGAGTTTTCCTTGGAGTCAACCTTCTTGCCCACACCAGTACAAAACACAGGGTTTTGGCGCAGGAAGCACCACCCCTGCAATTTAGTAAATATTGGTCTTTTTCTGTAAAACTAAGTTCTTCCTTTGAAAAAATACTTTAAAACTTCAACAAAATTCTTTTTCTCTCTGTCTCCCAGGTATCCCACACAACCCTGTCGTTTCGGAAAACTTCTATTGCTTTTACCAGCTTTACGTTCAATTAGTCCATCTACAATAGAAGAAGTGTTTTTCAAAAAGACCATTGGGAATGTACCAATTACAAGACTGCTTTCAGATATGTACAAATCCAGTGACATATAAATTACCTTAAAATAAACAATCAGGATGGACAGTTTGAGAAGAACTTTTATCTATGGAGAATAAGCCTCAACTAACAAAATCTACAGGAAGCATAAGCCTGGGAATGTTTAGTCCTTAAACTCATTGACAAAAAATACCCCAGTAGATATGATTCTGCTGCTCTGAACAGAGTGATTTAGATCATGGAGAGAATGCTTTGTTCTACAGAAAAAGTGAAAGTGGTTGGAATTTGGCTGCTATTCCTGTTACTACAGGATGGAGGCAATTCAGATGCCAGTCATAGTTAACAAAGACTCTGCTATTCTCTCATTTAACTGGCAGATCTGAGACAAAATGTGAAAGAAGGTACTTTAGTTTGTTCAGTATTTGGAACCGGGTGACCAAACTTGGCTTCTGTTGTAACACAAGATGTGGTGGCCTTCAGAATTGTTTTAAAAGTAGCCTATGTTGGGAAAATGTTTTTAATACGATAGGGAACATTTGAGACCAAGTTACCAAAACATTGCTTCTGCTATAATACATCATGAAGTGGCCTTCAGAACTGATTAAAAGGTAGCTTATGACGGCAGCTCCATTCTTCCTACAAAACGAACTGGTGATCTTTGACGCGGATGTCACCACAATTTGTTCGGTTAACATCTCAAAGACAGAAGAGCTTTATCCATTTCCTCCCCGACCTTCCCTCCTTCTTCTTCCACACACACAGACACACATTCACACACACACACACACCCCCACACACACCTGAAAAGAGACAACACAAGAAAGGAAGACTAAAACAGCAAAACCAAATACAATGGAGATGACCGCTTCAGTGACCTGCTGGCTGTCCCGTTGGCACAGTGCTGAAACCAAAGGCAACGGTGGCCAAACTCTTTGTCGATGAGATGTGCAGAGAAATGAAATGACTATAAAAAAATCAATGGAAGGAATTTTATTTCAAAGAAATAAAGGTTGTTGACTGATACAATGCTAACAATTTCCAAAAGTCTCCAATGCCTTTTTAGAAAACTCCAGGTTCTAATTTTGAAGCCTTGTTCGCCTACACCCTCTCACACACAAAAACGTTATAAGCTGCTTATTTGATGTACGAAAAATGTAGAAAAAAAAATTTAAAGATAGCTGCTGTACTTTTCAAAATTTGATTTGTTATTAGGAACTAGCACTGAGAAAGATCAGCACTTGGACTATCATAGAATGAGTAAAACTTTTCCTGTACAAAGTGGATTAACCGATTTGTGAAGTTAAAAAGTTGTACTCATTGTATTTACAAAGAATAAAAATATATTGAATTTAAATTACTTTCCGTTGTTCTTTTAACCGTTGTCCTTTATCAGCTTCATTCACTGCCCCCTACTTACAATAGAAATATTCTTTACTAAAATGGATTGCCTTAGATCCTGTGGAGTGTCCATCATCAGAGGTTTTTAAAAACAAATTAGACAAACATTACAGGAATATCTTAGGTGAGCTATTTTCTGTAATCCAAATAAATGCCAGCTCCAAAGTTTCTTTCTCAAAAAGGTGACACGTAGCTTTTTCTGGGATACAACACTAAGTGCATCAGAGGTCTACCCTAGTATGTGCATTCCGTTGCAAGTTATTACAATTTTTAATGTCGGTGAACTGCACAGCTAACAAAAGGTGATGAGTGCAAAAGTACTGCTTCAATTAAAAAGGCTGAGGCTTTATTAAGGTGTCTAACTGCATAATCACACCAAAGAAAGAGGGAAACATCACCCAATCAACAGCACAAGTTGGCAACAGGAGGGAAATGTATTGTTCATATGGCAATGAGTAACCGAAGAACCACGCACGCTAAAATGACAGGTGCGTATTGACGGCTCACTGGTTTGCAGTGTCAAGGAATACAGGTCACAAGTGAAATCCTAGCTCTGTTGACTTCCAAGCTCAAAAATCTCACGTTTTAGAGGTCTAAGTTTTAACCCCAGCTCTCTTCCATTTGCAGTCTGCTGGGTCTCACATTCTATCTTTCCCAAGCCAGCCAGACCATAAATACACAGGATGAGTCACACGCTGTGGGACCTCAGAACACCTTCTATACAAACTAGCTCGGAGCACTTAAGAATGCACTTCCCACAGGGCACAGCACATTCTTAGAAAGAAATCAACAAACTCTTTATAAGCCATTCTTCCTGCACCTGTAAAAATCTTCAACCATTTTCTGCTCTCTACTGAAAAGAACCCGATAAAGCAGAAGAATCAACTGTGGTTCTCCACTCTGTGACAATTCAGTTTATGAGCTAAAGAAGTAGAACCCAGTGCTGCACAGAACCCGTCACAGAGTATTCATTTCAGTAAGATTCATGCTGCTGCCCCAGAGCAGCAATAAACATGAACTGCATCCACCCTGCTAGGCAACCAGGCAATCATACCCTGCAGTTTGCTGTAGTCCCAGTCCCTACATTACCCAGGCTAAAGGACAAAACAGAGCATCCTGGCAAAGCAGGCAGGGCAATGGGACCACACTCATATCTCATCCTTTTACCTGCGAGACCTAGCCTAGCTGCAGAGCAGATTCACAAGCTGGGAACAATGTCCAGATCCCTATGGTTTAGGCACAGCTAATCTCAGACTGTGTCCTGCTCCCACTACTGCAGATTGCACAGAAGCAGAACCAGTTAAACTACACTAGAAATAGGGTCTCTAGCTAGCCTTGAAGGGCTAAAGGCCAGGTGAGATCCCAGAGTGCTGTGCAAATGCCCCGTAATTCTAAGAGACTAATGCTCCAAAGTCCTCGCTTTGGAAATAAGAATACTTTGACATCAAGCATGCAGCTTTTCCCTCTTCAGCTTAAATATTTTGGGTTTTTTTCATGGCAAACGCGAGAGATTGTGTCATCGTCTTTCAGTTTAAGATGTGGCATTTACTTTGATTTCTGAAAGAAGCTTCTCTCAGAAAATAACATTTGAGTAAAGAAAAATAACAACGGACTCTGTATCTAAACCTACATAATGAAACTTCAATATATTTAACCCTTCTTTCCCCCTTTTCAAGAATAACTCAACTTTTAGGGGTGATTCAACAAGGAAAGGGGAAATTTGGAAATGATTTACATGATCAAAAACATCTTGAAAAGCGACAGCCCTGGGCTGCAAATCGACTGTCGGTTTTGGTCCTTGGAGTCCTTGGTGTCGTGAATAGAATGGTTAGAGAGAATCAGCAGAGTCTCAGTTAAGTATGAGGTGGAAAGAGCAATTATTCAAACATCTGTCTATTCAGTGCAGCTAATCACTAGTACTTTGTGTAATCCAGCCAGCCACCACTGCCTTGTCAGTTCAGTCTTTTACATTCAGATTTCCATAAATGAAGTTAATGGTCATAGTTAAAAGAAGCTACTAACTTTGCCAACGAGCTTGTAGGATGCTCTTTACAGAGATAAGTGCCATAAGAAGGAAAAAAGCAGCAGAGCTGAGTCTAAGCCAACACGTAGCTACCAAATAGCACAAAACACTAGAGCAGATTACTACTAGAATCTGCTTTCAAGAGCATCTGGATAGGTAACTTCCACGCCACATTTGGAAGACCGAGGAAGCTTCTCTAGCTCACTTCCTTCTCGTGCAAAAGACAACTTGAGCAGTGCTGCTTGTGAACTGCAGTTCAGCCATCCTGCACCTGCACTGCAGCAGTGGTCAAACCAGCACAAAGCTACAGCTCACCCCTCCTTTAGTGTTCAGGGAAGTGGTCGATGATCACATCTTACAGCAGACTTGTATGACTTCATGTTCCTAATTCTATTTATAGAGCAGAGCTACTTTAATCTAGGACTGATGTTATAATGTAGGTTATGTGAACACTCCCTTCTCTATAGGATGGCATCGTTTTCACTAGCTAGCTGAAGCTAGATGGACGCTTCTCACGCCAAGTAGAAAGGTACTCTTTCCCCAAAGTCATTGAAGTCACAGTTCTGTTGACTGCCTACCGTGAGTGGTATTCCAGCCTCAGCTCCACAACACACGGATAGCCTTTAATACCTTTATATGTTCTTTAACACTTGCAGAGTGAGTGCCAGCATCTAAGGGTATTTAGTGCTGGCTGTTAGTAACACAAAACTACATTGTGGAAGAGCATCACAGCAAGGCTGTAACACCAATTCACTCAGCATAGTCAAGCCCCTCCTCCTCAGAAAGCATGAGACACTCCACACTCAAGGTCAAGAGTGACAAAACATTTGAAGTGTATTTTCACTTTTATTTCAAAACTTTAGACAAGTTACTTTAGTATATAAATTCGATTTTTTCCTCTTACAGAATATAAAGATAATTCCCTCATTACTTCAGTATAAAGTGTTTTACAAGCTTGAAGACAATTGCATAAGTGTTTCTCATACAGGATATCAGAAATAAAGCAGTCTTTCTACAGATGTTCAGACAGGTGACTACCTCAGAAAGAGCAGAGCAGTTTAGTCAAATACAAGTGAACACGTGACACTACAGTTGTGAAAGTTCAAGTAAGGCCAAGTCAGTAAACATTGTTAAGTCATTGCAAATAATAGTGGAAAGGTTTGTGAGACATTGCAAGGAGTGGATGGTTTCATAGTATAATACTCTTAAATCAAGGATTCAGAGGGATTTAGCTAGAAGACAAGTGAGTTCTTAAATGCTATAAAGCATATGCAAAGACCAAGCAGTGTACTGGTGTTAGTGGAGACTTCGTGCCTGTTCATCCTCAGCATGCTAAGACAAACTACAACCTCTTAAAACCAAGCATAAGAACCACTAATATTTGAGAAGATGCTTTTAGAATTCAAGTATGTCTTATTTTGGATGGTGTGTAGTTTTTATCTATTACTTCATCTTGTAAGAACATGTGAAGACAACGCTCGTTCTGTGCCAGTGGGTGGCCTGCAACCCTGGAGAGGAAAAAAAACAAGCATTAGTGTGAACCTACTTGCAGCTATCCTGCAGATCAAGGTTTTGTACCGATAACCTATTGTTCTGCACATGGGCATAGATCTCACTTTCACTTTATTGTTGGCAAGTAGAATGCTGTCTAGCAGCAAGATTTGTCATGCTCCCCCAGATGAAGTTAGTCCATAGGAACCCTGAGCTACCTCTGATCACCTGGAAGCATGTTACGTCATCATCTGTCACCTGCAATTGATGGGACTATCCAAGTAAGTGCTCATTCTAGCATTAGCAAATCTAGAGCTAAGAAAGGCAAGTGGATTTTTTTTTTAAAGGCCTTGACACCTTTGCCACAGGACACCCTTCTAAAGGCCACTTATCCCCTCACTTGTCAGTGTCACTGGGCAGCAGCTCGTCCTGGCAGAGCTGAAGCCTGGCTCCAGCAGCGTGTGCGAAGCCTTTCCAAAGGCTCGGGCACTGCCCCGGGCAGCGACTGCCTGGGGTCAGTGCCCCTGGCCTGTATGGGCAGCACTGCACACAGCCAGGGGGTACTGGCCCTTCTGCTCCTTGCACATGTGGTGGCTTTCAAACACAGGAGACAGAGCTTGCCTGCTCTAGGGGACACTAGCATCTCTACTGTACATTTAGTTTTGTTCCACATATAAACTGAAAAACCATCTTTTTAACAGTAAAGGAGCTGAAATTGAATTAGGAGACACTCACAAACTTGGAAGAAAATCACAAGGTACTGCATTTGAACCCTTAAAATACCATGCAGACTCCTGTGTAGGTAAAAATCCAAAGGAATCAGATATCCGAAAGTTCATCACTTATGGACACAAATACCTAATGCAGTTTGGTTTGAAAAAAACTACATCCAGTTTGGTCAATCGAGACAGACTTCTTCCTTTAGGAGAGAGAGTCCCCCAACCCTCCCAAGGGCAGTTTGTGTAAGCCTTGTGGCCTCCGCACCTGTCAGAACACTCCTACCCATAATGGAAAGCATCTGGTTGAGCACATGTAATACATATTCAGTTCCAATGGCTCAGCACCACTTCCAAGCACTTCTGTGCATCTTCTCCAAATTAGTGTTTACTTCATCACAGAACATACTCACTTGTCACTACTCACTTGTCATTAAGGGTGACCTATAATGAGGAAGCTGAGCTCTCCTATTCAGCATTGATGGATTATTTCAAGTACAGTTATAAAACCTATCCTTCATGCCAGGTTCTAGTAAAAGGCTGACAGTCTTAAGCAGTAGTTCACAAGGATGACAGTCTAGAGTAACTAGCTTGAGCTCCTTACTCCATCAGAATGAAGTTACTGGTGTTAAACTTCAAGGAAAAGATATATAGGAGAGGATGAGGCAGCAGCGTATTTCTTCTCCCTTTCAGGAAGGCTTGAAAAGATCTGATCTCTAGATTCAGCTAGATCTGATCTCTGATTCAGCTCTCGGTTTCACAGGAATACCTCACTCTGCATTGGCTTTCCCTCAATATTTTTCACCAAGGTGACCCTTACACATAGCAGCTGCTACTTCAAGAATTTTCATGGATCTCAAAGTCAGGTTGAGGCAGACAAGAGTGTTGGGACATCATACAGTGACATTCACAAGGGTTGTTTAGTATTGACGGTGGTGCCAGCAAACTGGCCCAAGAGAGCTGACTGAAGTAAGCTGCACTGCTGTGATTCAGATTTTACATCTAGAGGGACAAAGCTTCTCAACAACATCCATCTCACACTCCTGGATATCAAGAACTGGCATTGGTGCACCAAGATTTTTTTTGTTCCAGTGGTATCAGTTATCTAAGGGACTCTTTAATTCTAGAAGCGTAGATCAGCTTTGATTATGCAATAATGTGAACATACTGTGCAAAAGACCTTCTGGTCTAAGTTCACTAGTGCCCAGAGTACTTGGTAGAAGCCTTAAAGCTTCTACATGGTTCAAAACTTCAGCATTATTTGCTTAATGAGTTGGTCATGCCATTAGAACTGATGAGTTCAATTGCTATGATTTGTGCCTGGAAAGCCTTATTCCAGATGAACTCAACTCCGCCACTACATCAATACCTACATTAATCTCCTTTTACGTTTCAAAGGAGGAAAAATTAACCAAGAAGTTTTACCCTTCCACAAAATCAGTTTATTACTTGCAGTAGGACTGAAAAAATGGATATCCATAAACTGGCCATTCCATTTCTGTCAGCTATACAGAGTTTTTCAGAGAGTCAAGGTAAGATGACTGTTTCACATCAACTGCTTCAGAACACCAGTAGCCCTCTTCCATGCTAGACTCAGCATACAAAACTTTCAATAAGTGCACTTCTTCCCCATTTAAGATAGAGTTCTAAGTCTGCATGGATAAAGGTTGTACTTTACAGTCATGACTGCCTTGATTTTACAGCATTAAAAAACCCCAAACACACTCCATCTTACAATTGGATGCCTTGGAAGTTCATTCCACTTGTCTTTGAACAGCAAAAAGAGCAGTCTGAAGCATTTTACCTGTTCAGAACCATTAGCAATACTTCTAAATTGAGCTAAGAAGCAACTATGTGGAGAAAAACTTCAGGGATTTCATATGGTCACACTTACTCGTACAAGACAGACAGTTTTGGTGAACTAGTCGCTTGCAACTCCGAGACACACGCCTGAACTAACAGTAACTGACAAGTACATTTTCATAAGTTCTGGCCTAACTCACAGGCATCCTCTGTTCCTGTTAAACAGCATTACTATTGAACAAGATTAGAATGCCAGTGGAACTGACAGGCTTGAACTCTCTGAGGGAGCAGTCTCAAATCTGGTTGGTCTCAACAGCATTGACTCAAGAGACCAGAAGAGCTGGTAAACTGACAACACTCCTTACCCACTGCGTGGATCCACACTGCTAAAGAGATTAAACCAGCTATTCAGGTCAGCCTACAGACAGGGGTTAGTAGTGTCAGATGGTGGAAAAAGAATCATAAGACTTTGTTACTGTAATTTCTGCTCACCCTTTGAAAGGCAGCGACAAAATCCAAAGTGTCTATTTCAAACTACGTGTGCATGCCTCAAGTAGTGTTTTTTACATCTTCAGAAAGATTCTCAGGATGATTAGAGAAAATATGCATCATTACACAAACTGATAATACCTCACATCTGCAATCAAAGTGAACTGCTGTAAGCCCACTGTAAGCTCTACTGCTCACCCAGTTGGAGGATACCTTTCCAGAAATTATAAAGTAGAACTATTTTGAACACTATAATTTTAGTAGCAATTTGCATAAATTAATGTTAACACTAACAGTCATTTCAGTTGTTCAGGTAAGCACTAAGATATCCAAACTAAACACGGGATGAATAATGTTAGTACGTCCTACTGCAAGATTATGTGAAAGTTAGTATTCTGAACCTAGTGCAGTTACCATCCTTAAGAGGATTAGTAGCTTTAATTCAATTTTCCAGAGCTGAGCTCCAGGTTTGTCTCTAAATGACTAGACCCAACACTTACTTGTTTATGAATTGTTCGAGAGCCTGCTTCCTTTCCTCTATAAAGGAATCATCAAATATACCATCATCTCCTCGGAAGGGGAGCTGACGGAGAAGAGCTTTTCCTGGTAGAGGTGGTACCACAACCTGAAAGATTTACAGAAGTGTTCTTAAGCACAGCCTGTAAGCAAGTTCATCCACTTCTTCCTCCTAGAAGACCCAACTCATCAGTCAAATTCCTAGTGAAGTAATACAACATGAGCAGAGAAGAACAGTACCTGCCCACACAGGTACGCTGAAATCAAGTAGTTTAACTCTGAATTAACCCATAACCATTAAAAGAAAAAGCCTCTGGCACTGCAGCACTGAGGCTTGATAAAAAGACTGACACACTGATTTATTTGTGGGCATTTTCAACCACAGTATCTGCTTTATATGATACATGCTTTATAACATAATGAAAACATTTCAGCATCACGACTCTTTGTAGGTCTATGAAGACTTGTATTTACCTTTCACTTTACTCACCTTGCTTTCTCTTTCTAGTTCATTCCTTAGCCATTCAAAGTCACTATATCTTCTTCTGACTGTAGATTCTTTCAGTTTGAAGATAGGTAGATTTGTCTGAAAACAAGAACACAAGCTATTGATTAGACAGATTAGAAGATTTGATAAGCAGAAGCAAGAACCAAGCTGTTAAGTGACACATTAGTTCCATTTAAGCAACAACAGCAGTATTGAGAAACACTCGAGATACAGAAATAGAAATAAGGCTCTAAGGTAGATGGGTAAGCTGTGCCTCGAACTGCATAGCTATGAGCCTCCTCATTTATATGGTATCCCAATCACTGGTGTTTTGTCATCATATCACCAAGCAGAATGCCTGATTTGCTGGCCACCTAAGATGTTTCTAAGGTTGCAGAAGCATCTCCCATTCTTACTGTCTCAGGAGCTGGATTCCCAATATATACAAAATTGGAGGTGGGGAGGGAAGGGGGAAGAAAGTCTTATTCCATACAGACTTCTCTTACTGCATTCAAGGGAATGTTTCAGGTTTTAGCATAAGACATTAACCAAACTCCCTGTACTTTTCTACTCCCTGATACAACACGGCCTCCAACAACTTCAAAAGCAAAACCTTTAAGTCTTACAGTGAATCCACCCAGGACTGATGAAGATTTGACAGTACAAGCTGCCAAGTTTGGGTAGCTCCAAAGAAGCCAACAAGGCTGAGGTGCATGACAACATTCAGTGCTGAGGAGAACACACTGTTTGACTGCAGAGCTAAACCAGAGCATGATTAGGGAGAGCTTTGCTGCACAAGGCTAGGAGGCAGCACCGAACCCTAACACCCTCAAAAGGGACATCAAATAGGAGTAAGCTGTAATGCTGCACAAGACCATGTTAAATACATAGGCACCCTGATACAAGTCCTTATATTAACTTGTGTCATAACCTGTATTACTTCCGTTCATTCTTGGGGTGCAGTGTTACCCCACTTTTGCAACCCAACTTGCATGTTATTTTAAAAGTAGACACTGAGAGAATCCTCTCCTAAGGACCTCCTGGCTAGAACCCTATAAAATTGTTTCTAGGAGTTATGACCTCCTAAAAGTAAGACCAGGAGCCTGTAATTACCATACACAACTAGAAGTCACAGAGGAATCCCTGCTGTTGTCAGACTGCATGTTCACTAACAGTCTTAGTATACTTTTAAAGAAGACTCTCGAGGAGTACCCTAGGAAGCTAATGTTCACATGGGACTACGGTTACCTCCAGCTTTCCTGTTGGCAGATGCACAGTAGTCATTCTCAGCTACTGCCTTTTACTTTTCGTTGTTTTGTTTTTTATCTCATAGGCCATCTAACTCAGGATCTGGTCACAGTTTGAGTGGATATGCCTGTACAATATCATTTTAGGATGTAATGCTTAAGCTATCACTGGGGAATACTTTTGGCAGCTCAAAACAGGTTTAATTGCAGAGATATTTTCCTGCACTAGGCAGGTCTGTGACTATGGGTCATTGTACTGCTGCCAGCCAGTAACCAGTTTCTGGCTGTCACACAAAAGTACTTGATAAGTCAGTTGTGTACTTTCACATTATGCAAGTTAGTTCATAATTTACAAGTGATAAAGTATAGAACAGTATTCTGTTATGGTGTCTTATTGCTAAATGTTTAAAAGCATTCAAGCTCTCTTTCCCAGGTAAAACATCGTTGATTGTGCTAGCAACTAATAATAAAATTGCATTTAAGATTACGTCAGAAGTCAGGCTTTATAAATAAACACTCTTGTCTTGATGATAAGAATACTCTACTCAAGAGTGAGTACAGCTAGGTCTCCCAGAGTGCATGAAGGAGATTCCCAGAAGTTAAGTACTGGATTATTTTCCTCTGATTTCAGCTGGTGTTTTTTTAACAAAGTTCACCATTACACATTACAACATCGACTCTTTGTCAGTGTCTCAGGTAGAAAGCCCTTTAAAATATTTAACATACAGGTTCTCACCTGCAGAAAATATTAATTTCTCCTCTCAAGTTACTAAAAACAGGATTAGAACTGGATAAAAGCAGCTAAAAATCAGTAAGTTCCCAGGTCTTTAGGAACTCTTTTCATGCTTCTAGGCATGAGGGCTATAAAGTTAATCTCTAAACAACATATCAGGCTTACAGATAATGTGGGGGTAGAAGTGCCAGTTGAGATCACTTTACCTTCTACATTCCCTTTTGAACTTTTGACATGCTAGCCCAACTAGCAAGTTGGAGAAAAGGACAGAGTCCTTCGCTTTCCTTGTGAGTTGAAAAATCTTCTCAAATTTTGATCATGAGCACCGGAAATGTTCAGATTGAACAGTATGTCAAAAGGCATCCACTAAATCAAGTGTCTTTTGAGTCACAACTTGACAACTATATTTTAAAACAAAGTCCATGTTTGCTGTCCTTTGGTGTGGATATGAACTAGAGCTATCTACTGAGATCAATTTCTAAACCTCATGTTTCTTAAAACCCAGAAACTGCAGCAATTCTCCTTCCTCTAGAAGTACGTACTGACAGAGCAGTGTTCTTCAGGTAAGCAGCTGATAGGAATATTTAAAAATGCAATTTGAGAGTCCTGTTTTATACTGCTTAACCTATTTACATCTTAGGTTCCTCTTTTTAATTCAGGCTACATTCACATCTGAAGTTACTGTAGGGACCTTTGTCACTAAGGATTATTGCCCTGTTTGAGCAGACCACCCTTTCCTATAGCAGGATGGGCTTCTGCATGCCCTACTGCCTCCACCTCCTATGGATAGACAGTTTTCATTAAGAAATTCAGACAGGTCCTGAAGCATGGGCTTCCATTGGGCAAGAATTTGGTAAAAGGAGACAATCCTGAAGAGTCAAAAGAAACTTTCATTTTCTATTACAGAGTCATTTCAAGACCATGCAGGCTATCAAAAATGTTATTCTCCCCTTGACATTTTATGTTGAGTTATCCTTGTTTAGACACTAAGGTGCCAACAGCTATTCTGAGCACTGCCAGGGCTTTGCTTGTCTGCTAGAACAGAGACAAGAGCAAGGCACAAACCTTGAAGTCAGGCTGGTTTCATTTTTTCGAGCATTTCTGCCCATGCTCATTCAGCATTATAATATCAGCTTTCTGGCCTGCTGAGCTGCAAAGTGTACTATCGCAAAACTCATGACCCAGTTTGGAGCAGCCCCTGGAGCACAGCTCATTCCTGTGATAATTTCAGTGTAATTTCTCCAGCAATTCTTTCTTCAGCAATGTAATAATTATACCATTTATTGGAAAAAAAAAAATTCAACAGCTTCCTAGTCCAAAATCATGCTGCTTAGCAGTTTGAATGCAAGCTCTCAGTCTGAAAGGATTATGCATCATCCAAGACATTAGACAACTGAAAGTCACTAGTCAGAATTGCAGAGAAAGCACTGTTGCAGAAGGACAAACAAACCAGTTCTGCAGAAGTCCCACACAGCCCAAAATCCTAAGCCATAGAAAGATACTAAGGCAAGACAGATTTTGTGTAGCACTGTCTCTTTATTAGACTGTATGTAGACACCAGTGGGCTTTCTCTGAGTGCTGCCAAACAGTCTGTATTCTGCTGGGGCAGTTAATGGCCAGCCAGTACACTGGAATAAATGTGGTCAAAACTGGTGCCAAGTTATATCACATAATTAAACAACAGGTGACCAACCCAGATCCTTAAGTCACTCCTGCATTTCTCTACTCAGATGCCAAACGAGTTTCTACAGTCATTTGGCTAGTGCTCAACAAACCAGTAATGGGAAGCAGTGGTTCCTTGCTAACAGACTTCAGGGCAAAATCTGTGTTCAAAGTAAGCATTCTTCTTCAGCTTCATTTATGTCACCATAACATATTCAACTTTGAGTCCGACTCTAAGCTCAGGAGATTTCCAGTTCACCTCAGAAGCAAATGACAGTCCTAAGACTGTAGCTTAGATAACCAGGTGACAGTCTTCCAGCTGTTACTACAGTCACTCCCCAAGCTACGCCCAGTTAGAAGTTGAAAAATTGTTTCTGTATGCAAGTGAAGATAATTTCACAAGCAGAATGCAAGTAGTTTGAGTACGAGTCATTACTGTCCATTTAGCTTCAGATACAGTTATCCAGTGCAGCCATTCCGATAAACAAATTACCTTAAATGCAGGAGGAAAACTAGAGTAATTTATTCATTTATAATTAGTTTACATTAATAAAACAATTCTAAGTATTTTTAAGTCCTAGTTTTTAGACTAGCTTATCCACTGAGCGGTAAAAGTCTTGTAAATAGTCAGCCTTGCTCCTAAAAATTTGTTTCCAGACATGAATCAAATGCAAATAGCATTTGGGTTCCTTCAGAGACCCTGCTGACGCTCCACAACATTGTATGACACTGCAGCCCAGTCCATTCCCACAACAGCAGAAACTCCCTAGAAGTTGCTGTTCAGCTTAGATTGAATTAAATTTGGTTAATTTCTTCATCTCCCATCATAACACTCAGCAGCAGCACTGTATTGCCCGTGTCTCCCACTCCTAACAGACTGCCAATAAAGCTGCACTGTTGCCACAGCACCTACTTTGATGTTATCTTTTCAATTCTGGTAGCCTTGAGAAAACTCTATTTCCATTAAAATAGAGTGAAAGAAAGCACACAGCTCACTTTTGATAAAAGTTTGTGGCTTTGACTCTCAGAAGCTAAATTCAAGCATCTTGACTGTCTCATACAAGCTGTAATCTTTGCCAAGAGCCTACGCCCTTTGGCTACATTTACAGTCAATGGGAGCTCTGAGGTATCACAGTAAGTAGCACTCAGGGTGGATTAAAAAAAGTATTATAATTTTTCTTAAGGCAAGAGCCTGCTGTCCTTTAGTACAAGAAACTGGCTCCAGCAGTCCACTGTTGTTGCAGAAACCTTGCCAGGCGTTTGTTTCCTTCCCGACTCAACATAAGCAGCTACCTCTCTATTTCCTACAATTATAAAAAGCGAGAAAGAAGGAAAACATGCTTTAAACTTCAGTTTCTAGAAGTTTGTATTTTTGCTGGGTATATTACTGAAGGAAAGCTTCTTTCCCCACTGCAAAACGTCAGACTAAAGATTGTTATTTTTCTAAGTTTCAGTCCTTTTCATCAAAACAGAGCTCTACCTCCCCTTTTCTCCACTCAGTGTCCCGATCTACTGAAGGTACATCATATTTAAAAAAACCCATAAAGTTAAGAGAACACTGAAAAATCTGACCCTGCAAGTTTTAAACAATGCTGACTTAAACTATACCAAGAACTTTTGAGCTTCCCACTCCACAGTACTGGAGTTACGGAGCCAGAATATTTTCTACCTTAAAGACTAAGGCAGTGAAATCCTAATAGCAACACAATGACAGAGACTATCAGTCTTCAGACAAGAATTAACCTTTGCCAAATCCAGTGCTTTGAGTCCAGAGTTGCTCTCTGAAAAACGAGCACAGGGATGTCTGTATTTTTGCCAAAAAGCATCTATCATCACCTGATCAAGTTCAACAACATCATAAACAGCTAAATTATGGTGTGCTACAGTCAAAAGACTCTAAATAGGGTGAGTCAAGAAAAAGAGATTGCTTAGTGATTCTTTATTCTTCAGGTTCCATGCTCAGAAGCCAAAGATAAAAACAGGAGCCTGCTTTAAGAACTCATTTAGACAAAGACTTTTACAACACCCAGACAGAACTAGTAACTAGATCAGGGTTCGCAAGCCAAAGCCTCCTGTGAAATACCAAATATTCATTTGAAAGAGAAGGGATTGTTACTTTTACACAATTCAAGGTATAACAGCCATATGGCTCTGATTTGACCAACTGTAATGCTCATATTCATTCCTCATTAGGAATGACTGAAAAGGGATCACATTAAGTTGATGCTTTAGCATCATTACTGACATCCATCAGCTACAGTCAAATGGGGACAAAACAATTTCAGTGAATTGCTGCAGTTGCTAATTTTCTATCAGAGACTAAACTTTTGATATGTTTTGTGAGCTAGAGACAGTCCAGTATCCCTATATTTCAAATATGCAAGAAAAAAAAGCAGTAAGTTAACTTGTTTAAAAGCGTGTCTACTAAGTAGCAAGAAATTCTCTTCATATTTCCAGTTTTACTGGAGCAGTAACATTCACATTTTTAAGCAGCCACTAAAAGCTATAGAAAGGCTCCTAACTCCTGTTCATTAATTTGCAGCATATCTTAACACTTAGAGGGTGCTACAGCTTAGGCCCATAGAAATAATCTCTAAAGCTTTTTTCCAGGTCTAGAGGTGGCTTTAAACCACTTAATATATAGCTTCATCTTCTTCTGGATTTTAGAGTAAAGCTGCTATACACTAGCTTATACTTTCAATTAGGCTTTATGGCCAACACAAACTATAGTGTCATAGGGGAGAATCTTCTGGGGCAGAACACAGATTTTGAATTGGATTTTCAAGAAATAGCCACAGGAAGAACATTTCATGGACCTGTCTTCAGTTGGTAAAATACTTGTTTTTATACCTTGACTACAAGGTTAGGGCTTCTCCATCCTTTTTACATTAGAAGTTACAGCAACAACAGCAGCTTCAGACCCTTCACTCAGTGCTACAGCTTCACAGGGTATTTGGACTATGCACTTGTTGAAACAGCCTCCAGTAGTGCAACTGGCATTGCTTTACCAAGTGAAAAAACTTTAAATAAAATACTTCCCTTACTGTTAGAAGACATAAACCTCTGCTGCATCATCTATTTCCCCAGATGAAAAGCAGCAGAGACCGGACTGCTCTAAAGTTCAAGCTGACACTTTTTCAGCAAGCCATCTAAAAATAAGCATGTATCAAAACTCCCTGGCATCACATGCCTACCTGGATCACAGCCATCTGTCCTACAAAGATTAGTCATTGTTCCATTTGATTTGGTCTGTTCTGCACTGTACTAGAGTGCAATCTTAAAACATGACAATCAAAGCCTGCAGTATGTGCACTGAAATAAAAGGAGTGCAAGTCACCAGTTAAACTAATACACTTAGAAGAAGCACTATTCAGGGACTTGGTTATTTCATTTACACAGTAACAAGTATCAATGCCAAATTAGTTCACTACCTTTGGACCACCCTCTTGAACCTAGTTTAATTACAAACCTCTACAGAAAAAAAACAGTTGCTCAAGAGTAAACCCACTTTCCTTGCTTTGGAAGTTTCTTTCATCCAAGCCATTCTACTTCTGTCTCCCTAGTCAGTGTCCTTGGAAATTCTTGGCCTTCCAGTTATCCTTTCCCAAATTACTGCTTGAAGGAACAGTTAATATTTGTAAAGGTGAGTACCCAGGCTGTAGTACAGAAAAATGGTCACCTGAATCACTGCATTTTTATTCTTGGTAGAGGAGTCTGAAAATATGTAACTGGTAGTAGTGTCTAGAATGGGTTTTAAAAGCGTAATTTACTACAGTTAGAGCAGACTTGCAGTGTTATGCAAGATTTGTAGTAGTAGAGAAATAGAGAATTACTGCTGATTATGCATCCCTGAACACATCCACACTGAGTCAGTGTTTAGTCATGACTCCACCACAAGCTTCAACTATTAAACTGTACAATGCTGAAGTCAACTACAGGAAGGGCAGATTTGATTCTTTTCATGGTGGGGGAAGAATCTGCGGCTTCAAACCCTGCCAAACACGAAGGACAGAAGATTTGAAACTGTTCAAGGACAAAACATTTCAAAAACACATTCATCGGATCAAGAGCAGCACTTTGCAAAACATGGCACAAGACAAGTGCTTTCTGAACAAGTTACACTTTCAGTTCATTTTCTGTCTTACTCTAACTTGATTTGACCACAGCAGTCAGATTACAATCAGTAAGTCACGAGTCAGACTATTATAAACATGCTGAAATGTAAATACTGTATCCAAACCGGGTCCTGAAGAAATTGGTTAATGGGAGAAAAGGACTTTCAAAAGCAGCTTGAATTCAGCAGTACTCAGATAAACTTCCCCAATCCCTTGAAACCAATACTATTCTTAACACTGCAGGCACTTCACAGCCTGTGTACTCATTTCCTTCCCCACACTGGACCTACACAGTCGAGCACCTCTGTAGGTCTACAGAAGTCTCTCTGCAGAAGATACAGCAAACCTGAGTGGTGCCCTGAAGAGCATTGGTACCACTCAACCACCGCATTTCACGATACCTGGAAGCACAGCCAGACATTCCCTTTCTACACCTCAAGACAAACCACTGCACTATGAAATCTCAAAAAGCTAAGGTATATCTTAGCACCAAGTTTAATGATACTGATTAGAGGCAACAGGCCACTGAACATTAAGGAACAGAACTAAGACGACAAAGGCTTTTACTTTGGCTTTGGTTTGATGAAAAAGAATTCTTTAACTACTTGGACTAATAGCTCCTGTAAGAGGTATTTTATCATAGTTCTAACTGTCAGTTTGAATAGCAATGACCTCTCTGCAAGTTCTCACTAACCATAATCAGATGATTTAACCTTTTAGTCGAGGTGACAAACCCAACCAAAACGAGCAGCACAGAAGTCACTTTCATTTCTACAGAAACAAAACCAGACGAAATAGTGTTATCAGTTTATTTCCAGATCACTGAATATTCTGAGTTCGAAGGGATCCACAAGTATCACGAAGTCCAACTCTTAAGTGAACAGTCCATACAGGGATTGAACCCACAAGCCTGGTGGTTTTAGCACCACGCTCTAACCAAGTGAGGTATTCTCAGGGGTGCCAAAGGGATATTTCCCAAAATGCAGCAAGTTCCTAGGTACCCATATGCTTTGCTGCCAGTATTCTAGTGCTTATCTCCTATGACACTGCTTATTTCCTATGACACTGCCTTTACACTGGGTGTATGGCTCTGACGTGTGTCACCGGCCACTGGATCAGAGTCAGCTTGTAAAGCTTAAGTCTTGTCTCCTTAAAGGATTTAACAACTGAAGCTATTGCACAGAATCTGCTTGAGCAAAGACCCTCCTTTTGACCCATTTATCAAGAAAACTATGTCTCAACTACAGTAGAAGACAAATGATACCTGGAGCTGGATTGAGGACTAAATACATGCTGCAGGATGATAATATGACAATTGTAATTTGTTCTATGTTTGCTTCCTGTAATTCAGAGAGAGGACTGGCTTTTAGCCCATAAATAGTAACAGGTATTCGCATGCCCTCATTCAAAAGTGTTGACTTGAACAAGCCCAGCCCGAAAAGGTTTAGTAAGAAGAGAGAGGAACTAATAAAGACCTGTGAGAAACAGCATGCAAGGGTATTTACATTTAAAATGTGACTTTTGGTTCACATTTTCCCTCGAGAGGTAAGGGCAATGAAGTAGTTTACTGTATTACTTTAGCAGGCAGTCTAGTTCATTATGCTAGTTTTAAATGCTGCACAGTCACCTATTGTGATCATCTAGATACCTTCGGATGAGATGAGTACTTTATCGAGTTTTATTTTGCTAGAAGAAGCACTTGGAGCTTTATACCCTACTGCATTATTCCCAGTTTAGCTCACCCTAAGCATTCACACACAAAGGGCACCTCAGAATGGTACAAACGCACTGCCTGATGCTGCTGATGGAAAGCAAATTCTCAAGTACCCTGTCAAAAACATGACCCACTCAAATTTGCTATTTTAGCACAGCAGGGTGGCATTTTCTATCACTTATTTCTGAACAAGACATTTGACTTTCATTGCTAGGCTGCACTGTAGTGGCACACTGCCACATTGTGTGCCTTATAGTGGTTGCTACAGTGGAAAGCTTTCTGTCATCACCTTGTCCAGCTTGCCAAGAACAGACTGTTACTTAATGCACAGACTCGGGCTCAGAAAGTCAATACTTTGGCCAACTGTCCATCTCTGAAGTAAGCTGCCCGGCTAGAAGTGCTGCACAGGGTCTACCTGCAGCACTCCTCTCAAGACTCCTTAAATGCTTGTCAAAGCCCCGTGCATTTACCCCAACACAGCCACCCTGCACAGAGACACTCGCTGCGACAAACCTTCCTAAGCTCCAAAATCCTACTGACTTGCTTACGCAGTAGCCTACTGCTGAGCAGTCTACCCAAAACTTCAGAGTTCCCCATTAGGCTTTCTGACTTCCACCAGAACTTGATGAGTACAGCATTACAAGAACTAAAGCATGAAATTGTTCCACTTGCTGCTTTCCACACAACAGATATGCTTCAACTGCAGTACCAGTAGAAAGCTTGCCAATAAAAGCTTTGGGGAAACGCTGCAGTATTTCACACACATATATTTTGCAAGATACTTTTTATCAGATATCAGTTCAAGAGTCTGCTAGCATGTTTTTTGGTCTTTCCAAAAACCCCCAAAAGTTAAGCTTTGAGATTCAGACAAAGATAGAATTACAGAGTCTGTAAACACCATGACAATGGTACAAGTCTAATTGTCTCAACGCAAACTTGAATCTCGGTGTCCTCCCTGACAATTCTGGCTTAGAATGATCTCCAGCTGTTACATGAGCCTGCTGTCCTTTAGCTTTCACCAGAATTTGGCAGCAGTCAAGCCATCCATTTCTGCACACTAAACATTTTACTGTTGGTATTACTTGAAGACACAGCTCTCCGGATATGACACAGGTAACTCACACCATCTTCTCAGGTTTGTTCGGCTGCTACTACCAGCACTGCTGGGGGAAACTCCACATCAGCTGCTACTTTCTATAACCACAAACTACTTTATTACTTTCTGCAACCGCAGGCAGTTGTCAAACCACAGAGGCCAGCTGGTGGCCATTGTCAGCCACACTCCAATAAGCAGCTTATGGCACTAGGCCTATCTTTCACAAATACAATACCACAGCAATTCACGTTCGAATTCTTCCTCTGTGCTGAAACTTGTGTATTAGTGACATGGCCTGTGTTCTGCTGAGAAGCAATTAATTGATACAAGTTTAGGCAGTGAACATAATTCTGCATGACTTGTATTACCTGCTCTGTAGCCTTCCAGCACACAGAGACACAAAACTCAATTTTACAGTTCACGGTAGCTATGAACTATGTGTACAGCAGTACACGACTGGAGAGGGAATGATCAAAGAGACAGTCCTGTATACAGGCATGTACAGGGTGGAGGATGCAATGTTTACATAGTATCAGTCTGGAAGGAAGAACAGAGGAAGGTCACAGTACTATCACAGTGTGCATTTGCTCAAATCATTCTTGGTCTTCATCACAACAGGAATCCAGAATTTTTTACCCCAAACAGCAGGTGGACTAAGACTAACCTGTCTCAAAACCTGTTTTTCTGCTTTCCTTTCTGATGAAGAACTTCAGTTGAGTATTTTAAAAAACTGTTATTTTTTAATCATAGGAAATTTGACCTAATTCCCAAGGCCATATCATGGCCAAGTCCCCTTTGTATCATCTTCCCTGGATCCAGCCATTCCAAATGCTCAGTCTCATGGAAAGAAACGTCATCGGGAACTTAAGGTGCAAATACTTTCCAGCAAGGTAGAATTACATCTTTCTTCTAAGCGGACTGCTGGGGTTCTGACAAGGGCAGTGCAATGCAACACAAATCCGCAAGTTCTAGTTTGACCTCACACAGAGGCCAAACATAGGCTACAAGCGTGTTAGTTTATTCTTCCTGCCCCATTGACACATCTTGAAACGCAGGAGTAGCTACTGAACACGACAATTTATAAGCATCAGAAAGAAAAAAGTATCCTCCCCTAGTAGCTTTAGATTTCAGCTGATTTTGCTTTTTTAAGTAAGGTTACGCTAAGCTGGAGACTTAGACCTTTAAAACCAGAAAATCCACACAAGGTTAAGTCTTGTCCGATGAATTTTATTGACCAAGGCAGCAGCCCTCAGCTGTATCCTTCCCTGCTGTAAAGAACTCATATTGCAGAGAATGTGTGCAGGGAGTCAATGAAGATTCACCCTTTATTACTTACTGTAACAACTGACCAGGTTCAATCAGCTGTAACAGAGTAAAGCTATACTAAGTAGCAGACTCAACCCTAAACTATAAAAAACCCCCCATCTATAAGACATCAGCTTTCTCAGCCCAGCTTATTTCTGGCAATGTAGACCAAAAAGGATTCCCTGCTTCAAGTCCCTACCAGCCACAGGCAAGGACTATGCTGCAGACACTGCATTTTTTGACCATTCCTCTGGGCCCTGTTTATGAAACTAGAAAGGCAGGGAACACAGTAATGACTTCACATAGCTTTTCTCAAGCTCAAGACTACTAGCCTTTGGGGCAAGTCAGTGAACACAGCCCTTCCAGCCAGGAAGGATTCTAGTGTTACCAAGAAGAAGTATTTGACAGCAGCATATGCGAGTAACAGCCCTATTTATTAGGCACTACAATTTCATTTCAGGTACAAAAGAAAACATGAAGCCCTCCCCCATACACACACACCTTATCACTTTAGCTGGCTCTGATCTAGTGCGTGTACTAGACTTATTAAGTAGGCTTATTTACACCTTCTCTATGTACTTTTTCAGGCCGCTGGAATCCTGAACTTGACCTCTTCCTCAGGGCAGATCCACCCATATTACTCCACCTCAGAGTGCTGAGAGTTTGCCCTTCTCTATTTACCTGGAGACAGACAAGCAATTGCTCACAGTACAGCGATATTTCAGTCTGAGGACAAGCCGTACACAGCAGAGCCGAAAGAGCGCTTGTCCTTTGGTTATCTGAACCGAGATGCATCGCCTTAGCTACCAGGAGCCCGTCACAGAGTTATCAACCGCAGCCCGAGGATGGAGAGTCCACTGCGGCTCTGCCACCGCCTCCCCGCGCCGCGCACCGCAGTAGCCGTGACACGGGTCCTGAAGGACACGGCGGCGGGAGCCCGTCA
>VZTA01004164.1:43940-132136 GCA_013398855.1 Mohoua ochrocephala
CCCGCCGCACAGAGGTCAGTGCCGCCGCCGCGGCTCTCCGGGGCTCGCTGGCCCCGGGCGGGCGACAGGCTGCCGGGGCACCGCGCAGGGAGGGCACCGAGGAGCGGTCAGAGGAGCCGGTGCGTGCCTCCCCTCCCCGTCGTGCCGCGGGTCTGTCCCCGGCGGAGGGGAGGTGGGTGCCGGTGCCGGGCGGGGCAGGCGGCAACCGCTGAGACACGCACAGGCCCCTCCGCTCTGCCGTGACCTGCCGGTGTCCTCTCCTTCCCCGGCCTGGGCCTGTCCGCGGCCCAGCCCCGGAGGGGATCCGCCTGCCGGGGTGGCACCGGGAGTCGGCCCCGTTCCCCCGGGGGTCCCGCAAAGGGGGCCCGTGGCTTCGGAGTTGGTGATGCCGCTTTCCACCTGGGAAATAGGGCTTCGCTGCGCTGCCTGGTTAAAGCTTTGCGGCTGGACCGGGCGCTCGGCGAGTGCACCGGTGGCTGCCAGCGCTTTGGCCGGGCTTTGGGGTGTCTGAGGGATTGTTCTCCCTCAAGGACTCCCCGGTGTTTAACGAACGACAGCTGCGCTCTGTCTTCACAGCCTTGCTTTGAAAGGCGGTTCAGTACACAAATTTATGGCGTTCTGTTAACTCGAGGCTTAGGTTAGGCGCAGAGGTCTTTTTTTCTTTAGTGAGAGCTCTTCGTCCTCTGCCAGTCTGGCAAAAGTGTGGGAATTCAGCTGGTGACTGGTGGCTCCCAGGATTGGTAAATATTCATGTCCACAAATTACGTTGTGATTGTACAGTATTTATACATCCTAAGAAAAATAGACAAGCACTGCAGTTAGTGCTGTAGTTGCGTGTGTTTTATTAGATATTGGTCTAACACTTGGACTCTATGTAGTTTGTTTTTTATAACCAACATGCTGGAATTTAGAAAAAGTTGTCAGAGCAAATCCAGTGGCTTTGGGCATAGTTTGTCAGCTTCCTTGTTAAAGGGAAGGTAGTTCTTGCGTATGTTGTTTGAGGACGTCAGACTGCAGGGATGGGCTGCCATCATGGAATTGATTTATAATCTTGTTTTTATGATCACTGATTTATAGTCTTTTCTTTGTTTTTGTGATTTGCTTTCCACGGTTTTGTACCTTTTCCTTAATTAAAATACTTGACAAGTAGTATCTGTGTAAAGTTCCAATTTCACTGATACACACTTCTCTTGTCTTTCCCTACTTCCATCTGTAGGTCAGCTTGTTAAACGGGGTGTGCATGGAAAAAATACAAGTAATCTGCTTTCAGAATAATGTATCAGGCATATACGCAAAAAGCAGAATTCCAGTTCCAACCCAAGTTTCTCTAGAAGATACTGTTTCATATGCTGCCCGAATGAATGGCCTTCGGTGATTCATCTAAGGTCATATAATGAGACAAAAGTGCAAGTCCTTATGTCTTAGCTGCAAACTGCTGCTTCTGGTTCGAACTACTGATTTCAGCAAGTGTGGGGCTTTTCTGAATTTTACATGACATTGGCCTAACATTTTTGATTTCGATAACTTTGTGTGTGTATGCCCCCCCCCTCAATGTGGTTGGTTGGATTTTGATTTTTTTTAAGCTTTCTGTTAAGCACTGGAAAGTAAATAATTTTTTCAGATTACCTTCTCTGACATTCTTGTCATAATCATTATTCAATATTTTGAAAGGAGCATTTGTTCATTATAGGGCTATAATATTTTTAGCTTTATACCTAGCACATGATCTCTTTCCCAAGAAGCTCTAATGAAAAGTCTTTGTTCTTCTGCAGGTTTAGTCATGTGCTTAACTTTAACACATGTGTTTAATTTACCCAAATCCTTGTACATCATGGGGCAATTTACCTGTTAGAGACAGATTCTGCAAAACTCGCATGTATATTTAATAAAAGTAGAGACAAGAGGACATTATTATTGTTTACAGGTACTAGCATGGAAAAAAATTAATTTCTGATCTTTTGCTGCCTTTGCTCCTATTTTCACGCAGGAAAATAACCTTTGGAACTACAAGACTGTACCATTGCCCTTCCTCCTCACCGTGCTGTCATCTGCTTAATCTTGAGTTTAGGAAGGTCTCTGATACCACCCCCTGCCTGTTGATGAAAGTGCCCTCTGACTTCCAAGTCCTCTTTTTCTGTCGTGGCAGTTGTGTTTCATAGGCAGTTTTAGCACCTTTACACTAAGAGTTTCAAGGTTTGAAGCATTTTGGCTTAATTGTGACCCAAACTAATATGCTGAACTCCAGTGTGGATTATGACAGTTTTTAAAAGTTGGTTTCTATTACTTTTTTTTTCTTCTCTCCACACAAATTCCAGGGTTTGTGAAAAGCTCTCAAGGCAGATTGTGCTGGCAGAGCAGTAATGACACAGATGTGATCCTTGTAGCTTGTATTAACACTGATTTAGTAGAAGCTATTCCAGCTTCTTGATTATGACTGTCAGCAGAGGTGGCACTTGGGTGATTTTGGGATAATTAATTTTGGTGCGGTTGTAACCTACATGAGTTTGGTTTAGGTGCAGTTCTTGCACAACTATAGGTTGGAAATATTCTTTGTTTTTAATACAAAGAGTAATTAACCATTACAGCAAAGTGGAAGGGGAAGGTGTTAATTCTCTATCTCTTACCTTGGTTACCCTTCTGTGCTCTCAACCTCTTGGCTGCTGTCAGGATCAGTTTTGGTATGCCACAACCCAACTTCCATTTCAGTTTGTCTTCTTGCATAAATAACTCTAGTGCCTGCCTCAGAAGTGACTGTTACTTTCATAAGCCGTGTCATTGAAACTCACATTCTTTTTCTGTATCTTCTCAGACATCCGTTCTAAGTGGCAGTAGAAAAACTCAACAACACGCTGATCAGTTTTCCAATTTGCTGCTGTTTTTCGGAGCAGAAAGTCCCTGGAGTTAAGAACACTTTTTGTATTTTAGTGTAGGCATTAATTATCTTTGCAGTGGTAAATTAATGTCAGTTTACTGAATATGTCTTAAATCCCCCACTTGAAAGAATTTTTTTATAATTCCAGATTGGCATTTTTTAAAATAAGTTTTATTTGCCTTGGTGAGATTTTCCCTTCCTATTTCTTTCTTTTTTTGGGTGTATCACAGTAGGTCTTCACTGCAGCTGTGTCCGTGATCCTTGTATGGCAGAAAGGCAAATGCAAAGAGCTAATTACATGGTTTGAAATAAAGTGAGATTATACTTGCATATGTATGTTTTGGGAACAGGAATTTAAGAAAAAGTTGCACCTTGGTGTCAAAGCTAAAGAAGCAGGGAGCATCAGGTTAAATGTGGTAACATTCAACACTGTCCTGCGCCCTGAAGGTGGGAAAGGTAGGTTGAGGGTAACCCCATGTCTAGTTTTACACTGTTCTATGTAAAACTAAGTGAACAGTGAACTGATGCTGTGCTTTTCTGTAGTTGTATCTAGAACACTTCACAGGTATAGAAGATGCTTTTTCTGTGTGTGACATTTAAAGATTTCAGAAGGGAACTAATAAAAATTGAGTTGCGGTTTCTGCAATATAAAGATTAGATAATGAAACAGTAAGAGAGAAATGAAAACCCATATTTTGCAATGGGGAGAAGAGGACTGTAGGACTACAGTAGTGCACTGAATCATAGGTGATTCCTGTAGTTGAGTGATTGATTTTGCAACCTGTTCCACAAAATGCAGGTTAGAATAGAAGGTGCATGTTTTTTTCTGTCTCTTAGAGTAGTTTATCACTTGTATAGCTGCCTTCTGTTGGCTTCTCTCTAAAACCCCCACACGTTCTTCAGTAGCGTCTGCCTTTGTTTTGCAGCTACAGGTGTGAGGTTATCACTTAACCAGTTACTGGGTGTCTCCTGGCAGTGTGCTATAGCATACCCCCATCATATTTAAATCCCAGTGTTCAATATTATTTTAGGAGAACAGTGAGTGATTTGTGCCAGGACACCCTCTGTGGCCATTTGGGCAAAGTGTCCATCTGTGTCATCTGTTAATGACAGAGTATTTCTTCCACTCCCAGGATGGTTGGCTGTGAGTACATGTAATCTGAGACAAACCCCATGCTTCTGTGGAGTCCTACTGGTGTGCTTTGTCCATGGCCAGGAAAGTCATGAGCCACAAACCCTTTCTTATCCCTAAATCAGCTTTTTTTTTTTTTTTTTTTTTTTTCAATACTGTTGTAAGAAGTAGGAACTCATGGATTTATAGGTATAAGGGGGCACCCAGGAGCTCTTGGAGCCGTCAACTTCTATGTATTGCAAAGGCACAGATAGTTCAGAGGTATGGGTCATGGGAATGAGGTTGGCTTTTTTTGGGAGTGGAGTGGTGGAAAACAAGATGAAAAAATTTTGAGAGATCGTCTGAGCAACCTGGTCTAGTGGATGATGTCCCTGCCCATGGCAGGTATGTTGGATGTAGGTGATACTTCAGCTCCCTTCCAACCCAAGCCATGCCATAATTGTGTGATCCATGCCTTTTCCCCTTCCCTTCAGAGGCAGGTCAGGTTTTGCTGACCTGTTCCTGACAGATTTTCATCAAACTTATTTTTAAAATTCACCCCACATCATTGGAAGTTTTACATCTTCTAGACTATTAATCTATTTCACTACCTTAGTTACAGTTATTAAGATATCTGTATAAATGCAATTTCCTTTCTTTTTCTCAGTACCCTGTATGTGTCTGGACACAGCTGTACGTTTTTCTTCTCTACAGGTTTTACTCAAATTTTTGCAATAACAGACTTTGAACTCAACTTTCTTTATGTGATCTCTTTAGATAGGGATGAGCTAATTACTCTTAATTCAAAGCAGTAACTGAGTTCCTTCAGGAACAAGAGAATTTGGTGCAATTATGGGCTGCAGATATAAACAATGACTGTCTTTTTATGTAGAAACTGTTACTTGCAATAAATAAACATAATTTGATCTGATAGTTCAGTTTTATCCTTCTCTTTTCTATCTGTCTATCTTTCTATTTAAAGTTCTTTTTGTGTCTTTTATGGCATCTTTGTAGGTTGTGACCCATATTTTAAATAATAATTTTTTAAATCTCCATTTACTCTCCCATTTGGTTCATACTTCTCATAACATACGATGTGAAAATTGAAAAGTGTCTACCAGGGCAGACTATACCAGCATTGAATAGAACAGATTTTTTTTTTTTCCCCATGTGTATTTATATTGGAGTACTTGTGTTTATTTTATTTTAGTTTATTTTTTCCTCTCATAGTGTTATGATATTGTCTCATTGTCCATTTGTGATCCAGTGTAGTCCTTGGATCCTTTTTTTGCAGAGGTACTCTTTAGCTGGTCATTCCCCATCTCCTGAGTTAGTTATTTTCTCTAAATAATGTGCTTTGTCCGCATTGAATTGCATCCTGTTTGTATTGGATTGTTTGTCCAGTTTGTCAGAATTTCCTTGCCTTCCAGAATGTCTGCAGCCCTCTCTTGATTTTCTGTTATTTGCGTTCCCACTCCGTGTACTTTATCTTGCCATATGTAGCGTGGATGGAAATTCAGGGTTGCACCAAGATGAGATCCTGAGCCCTCTCTGAAACTCTACTGCAGATATACACCTAGTTTAACTGTAGTCATTATTCACCACATATCCTTTTTCCAGCTGTTTTGTACCTGCTCAAAAGTACTTTCACTTGCAACTTTGTTTCCTACTTTATGGCTAGCAGTGCTATGTGACAAATGCTGTACTGCCATTAACATGCTTTTCCTTCACCCATTAAGCATGATGCCTGATCAGAGAGGAAAACTTGTTCTTGTGTTGCTCCTGAGGAGCTGATGTTGCCTTTTATTCATGTTGTTACCTTGTTGAGTGCTTTATTAAAAGAAAAAAAATCTTCTTGTAGTTGTTCCAGTATTTTCGGGTTTTCTGAAATGGTGTGGATTGACCTATAAATTTCTGGATTTATCTTTCTCTCCTTTTTAAAGACAATTTTTTTTTCATTTTCTTAGTGTTTTTGAATCTTACCTGCCTTCAGTGAGACCTCAGAGAAAGCTGTTAGAGGCCATTGTATTGCTTGGGAAACTGACCTAAAGTATTTAGGAATGGATTTCCTTAGAGCTCACAGGGTTAAAAATACCTATGTAGTCATTGACACATGTTTCCTACACTCAAATTTATTTCTTTTATCATTGCTAAAAATCATGTTTTTCTTTATTATGCTTAACTTGTTAAATGACAGTGGAAGCAAAGAAGATATTTAACAGCTTTTCAGTGTATGCCGTTGTTTCTGATCTTAATGATTTGGCAAGCCTTGTTTGTAATCCTGTACATTCTTTCATTTCCTAGTTATGTCTTGTTTTATGTCTAGCAATTCTGATTTTTTTCTTTTTAATGTCTTGTTTCTGACAGTGTTCCTACCTGGACTTGTCCCTGTCTCTTCTAGGCAGAAGATGATGCCAGCAGATCAGGCTGTGGCATTGCAGGGCTTCACAGCTATTGCCTTGCTTAGTGTGGTGTTTGAGCCTTTCAGCTTCCTTACAGAACTCCTGGTTTGGTCTCTTGTTTGTTGACTTTTAAATACTTTCTGAAGTTTTACCTAAAGAATTATCTATTGAGAGAAATGCACTTTGGAATTTTTAAATGATTTTACCCCAATTTGGAAAAAAAAAGGTCAAAACTTCCCTTGCAACAGCTCATAGAAATATTACCAACTCTCTAGCTGGACATCTTAGAATGGGTGCTTGTTAATAAAAAAAAGGAATGTTAAAGCATACTACTAGAGTAAAGTTAGAAATCGAGTTCATGAAAAATGAAGGGGTAACCTAGTGGTTATATTGGTAAGTCATGTGTATGTCTTTGTGTAAACTGTTAGGAATGTGTGTTGTTTATAAGGAGATGCTTTTCAAAACTTCTCTATTAATTGGCTGCTTTTATTTTTACAGCCTATGCAGCTCAGGCAGATGAGAAGCCGGGCCCTGGTAGTCCTACAGATGCTCACGCCAGAGCCTTATTGGTTTGCAATGGACCTTTAGAACATTATGACTTTCTGATTAAGCAGGAAGAGCTGAAGAATGATGACCAACAAAGAAGAGTTGTGCAGCACCTGCAGAAATTGCATGAGAGCCTTAAAGGCTACAGCATTGATTCAAAAAATCTTCTTTCAAAGGTGAGGTTTATAATGATAAAAATATTTTTTGCATTTATGTTGGCTCATAAGAATGTGTTTAAAATGCATACATTTCTGTTAAGAGCTCAAATCTTATTTTTGCAAATGTATCTTTCCAGATAGATCACTTTTCATGTTGCAATCTTTCTTTTTTCCTTTTTGTTTTGTAAAATCCAGTGGCACTCCAGAAGTAACAGAGTTTAATATTATTGAAATAATTCTGTAAGAAAATCTGATATGGTTTTAGTTATGTCCACTGCCAGCCTTTCCAAAAATGTCATTTGGCCGTAGGAGAGAGGGGCCTAAACCAGGTTTTAATTCTCAAGCACTGGTATTATACTTGTGTGTTTGGATTACATAAACTGAGCACCGATGTTTTGTGTTCTAACAGATATCCCACAAATAATTCCACACTATAGTATTTATCAGACATGACTTTTAAAAACAATTCTTCTCCACGTTGCTAGTTTCCAGGTGAGGTAAGGAAAGAAGGCATAGGTATAATCTGCACCCTTGTTGTGTTTTTGGAAGCATCACAGTTTCTTTTCGAAGGATTTACAAAAGTTTAGACGTATGCCTGTTGCACACTGCCTTAACAATCATAGTGCCTCAGTATTCCTAATGCTGTTGGCCTGCTGTTGCATCACTGTAACTTTTCCCTGAAGCTCTTGACACAATGTTTTCCAGACTTTCTTTGACAGTATTTTCCATGGTTCTTGTTTTCATGCGGTTATTCTCAGATTGCTGCTCTGGTGGCCTTGCACCTGCAAATAGTGATAGCGCTGGTATGGCACGTTCTCATGGGAAGCAGCTAGAACTGGTGTGGGAATTCCCCCCTCAGCTTTCCTTGCCACTTGTTTTGTAGATTTGAGTTTATATCCCAGAAAACCAAATGTCGCACCCAGCAAAGAAGATAAGACATTTAATTCCTTGCTAAATATTGGGCAGTCATAGATGTGCACAAAGGCTGAATGCCCAGTGAATGTGCTTCATTTGCACCTGATTAACATATTTCAGTCAGCACAGTTGTAAGGTAGGTCAGGGGAAACAACAAGAGCAGGATGTTTGATGAAGTCTGATGACAAAAGTACAGTGCTGGGGAAAAAGCATGGCAAAATATACATTGCTTTCTCATCTGCACTTTCCCTGCCTGCACTGGACCTCCCTGTCCCTAGGAGGGGGGAAACTGTCAGTGTTTTCCCCAGCTAGACTCTTGAGTATTTTTCTTTTGCATTCTCTCTTTCTCTTGCACCACTTTTGGGGTTTTTTTTCATCAGAATGAACTAACATTGATGGTCAATGTTTACCATCATTTGGAGTCTTTTCTAAAAAATCTCCTTGTCAGCATTTTGCAGCATTCATTGCACAACACTCCTCATCTCATGGGTATAAATCGAAATATGCAACCATGTTGAACTTGTTACCTAACCATACCAAATGGTTCTCTTACCTGGCACAAATACTGTATTTTGTTTGCAGGGCAAGACTAAATGATGCAGTGTGAGATCAGGGGAGCTGAAGCCTAGAGGGCTCAAGTGCCTTTCAGTGGCAACCTGTCCTGTGGCCTTCAGGCAACAAATGACAAGTTAACCATTCTAAAGCTCTGGTGATGGGTATTAGCTTCAGGGTGTGAAAAAGCAGAGAAGAGAACAAGTATTATACCTGTAAATGGGGCTGTTTCAAATAGGCAAGAGTAGCAGAGCATTGGGGGCACACCTGCAACATCCCCCGGGTGCCTTAAACTCAGACGTGTAGCTGGAGATCATGTATTTGCTAGTTGTATGCATGACTGGAAATGTCATAAATGTCTTCCTGCCTCCTGATGGAAGGAAGCAGACTAAGCACCTAGGAAAGAGGTTTTTATTAAGAAGAAACCTGGATGGGAAATAATTCCATGAAGTAAAAGTCAGGCGCTCCAGAAGAAAACTCACAAATACACGAAGCAACCTAAGGCAAGACAGTTCCTAAAGGGCAATGAATGTGTCTTTGGAAGTTCTGTTCTGGAAGCAGTCGACCCCATCATCTTCATGGGTCCCTTTCAAATCAGCTTTAAACAGGGAATATTTGGCCATGTGATCCCCTGAAATCCCTGCCAGTCCAAATCACTCAATGATTCTAACTCTGATGTGGGGATTGGAGCGAAACAATGGTTTGGGGTATATTTTTGCCTTCTCTGGCAGTTGGGTCAGGTCATCACATTACTTACCTTTTACTTTAGGGATTTCTTTAGTTAAAATTATTAAAAACATACAAGCAGTGTAAAAATGATAGATGTAGCCTGAAAACTGTATGTTTATTTTAAAACACTTATTTGTGTTGTGTATGGGTGTATGCCTATGGATTCATGTTGTCTTGATGGATTTGTGGGCTAACTCTTGAGTCTAAACCCAGTCTCCTGATTCAGTCTGGGCAAGTACCAAATGAAAAATAGAAACTTGGTTTTTTTTTTTTTTCAAAAATGCTTGTTTCTTGTCTTTGGTATTTAGAACAGTGTGGCAGCATGCCTGAATGCAAACATTTTTTTGCTAAAGTGTAAGGAGACCAAGCTGGATTCAGCTTGCTAAACTACTTCTTTAATTTGAATCTTAAGCTGCTGATGAGTGTCTTGTATCTTGTGAGGATCCTGGATGTGAAAAGCTGTGGGGTTAGGTTTCATGGTTTTTTCATCTGTCTGGGTTTCTTTTTAATCTTTGGTGTTGGTCTTACAATCTTTTAACTTGCCTATCTCAGAATTGTCTTACTGTACCTGGACTTAAAAGAAGGCATTCAAAAGGGAGCCAATTATCTGATTTGCTCTTGGTTTTTGGAGGTTTTTTTTGGACATAAATGCCAGACTTATTAAATTTCATTTTTTAGAAAAAATGTTATGATGAAGGCATTGGTTTTACTGTCAAACCTGAGGATCAGTAGGCTAGAGCATTTTGATCTTTTCTGGCAAGATGTTCTGGACATTTGGATATTAAGTTCTAAAAGCACTGTCCTGGAGAATAATTTTGAGAGCTGACTTGTGTTAACTGGAGTGCCCCAAATCATTGTTAGTTGCTAGAGCAGGTGTTTTGTAATGACTTTGTAGATCAGGCATTATGTGGGCTTGTTATTTACTGATTCTTTGATTGGGAAGTGTGAATAGGGAAGAAAGCTTGTGTTGCAGAGAACAAATACCAATCTTACTCTATTTAGGAAATGTGATGCTACTTTGTCCCTACGTAACAGAGCTAATTGCAGTAAAGCCAGACTGACACTTTCTTACTTAAATGCCATCTTTTACTTGAGAATGTGTTTTTCACTACTTCCTTCAAAGCATTCCACTTCTTCATTTAACACTGCTTTAATTTTAAACCAACTTTTAAAAATTGTTGCATGGCTCACTGATGGAGCTAATGAGTCAGTGAGAAGCAGCTGAAGAACTACTTGCTGCTGGGGAAAGTGTTGTTGCAGTTGGAGGTTTTTCTTCTAGAGTTTGACATTTCTATGGAAATCTAAAGACTGATAACCAGGTTGAGCACTGTAGGGCTGTGCCCTACATCAAAACCCCAGAAAAGGAGGAGAGCAGTAACTTTTGCATTAATCTGTCAAAGCCTCCTAGCTTGTGTAATTAAATGAAATCATTACTCAGGCAGAAGTCACAACAGCTTTGTTTCTCTTCTGCTATCTTTGAGGAAGCAATTTACCAGTTCAAACAGAGCTCCTTTTGAGATAAAATGAAGCCAAACAGATTCTAGTTTAAATTCTAGTGCAGGCCAGGTTTCACTTCAGCAAAGTCATAATCAACATCTTAATGAAGGTTTCCCCAGAACAGGTCACAAGTGTGAGTAGGTAGTTGGTAAAATCATTTGCTTATCATATGTTTGCATCTGTCGAGGAGTTTCCTAAGTGAGCAAAATACTTGGTTTTCTCTTATGGACGTTCAGCGCAGCGATGCTGCTGCAGACTTGGTTCAGTCAGAGCTGAGGCTTCCCATGCCAGGAAGAGGTGGTGGTGAGTACTCCTGTCTGGAGTTGGCCTGGGATGAATAGGATTTGTGTAGGTTTATGGGTGGAATTTGTTCATGTGCCCAGTAGAAGGTTTCTCTAGGAAATGCTAAAGATAGAGGGCACAGGTAAATCCTGCATTCATGAATAGTTTGTTGGCACTCTCCTCTCATGGAGGCTGGGTACTTAGTAACTTTGAATACTCTCATGTTTTTGTGATAAAACCGTTGGATTTCCTTTCTGTTTAGTACTTAGTGAGTTTTAATAGATGTTAATGAAACAACTTGATGTATTTTAAATTAATTAGGGATTTATTTTGAAAAAATAAAATACTTTATCAGTTATACTGATATTTTGTAGGTTGACTTCCTGCTTTTTCAGGAGGTTTCTAGAAACTTG
Organism: Mohoua ochrocephala; assembly: GCA_013398855.1. NCBI lineage: Eukaryota > Metazoa > Chordata > Aves > Passeriformes > Acanthizidae > Mohoua > Mohoua ochrocephala. The sequence goes on from VZTA01004164.1 coordinate 55,418, forward strand.
ACTAGCCCACCTTTAGTATGAAATCTCCTGTATTGAGAAGAAATTAATCTACTGGCAGCTTTTTCAAAATAAAAAAGATAGTGGTGCTTGGCATTTCGGGTGTGCTCATTTTTCCTGGCTCTGTCGTTGAAGAGAATGTGGTTGAGCGGTTGTGGTGAAGAAAAAGGGGCTGTGGAAGAGAAGCCTCTCTCTACCAGCCTCTTCTGTAGTCTGATATTCCTTGTTTTATTGCCTGATTTCTTCTGTGATAGAATTGCAGAAGCCTTTTCCAAAATAGCAGTTGTTCCAGAAATAGAAACCTCTTGCACTTCTGAACCATTACAAGAATGGTCTGCTTTGGTTTTAGCTTTGTTCTTCTTTTGTCACTTTTTATCTGAATAGTTTTATTCACTGAAATATGGTAAAAGTAGGATTAGGGAACAAATATTTATATCAGATACAATAGAGGCCTTTCAGGTTTTTTATGCAAAACACTTGTATTACCTCACAGGCCAAACCTTTCTGAAATATGAATAGTCTGGGGCACACACACACACACAGACACACTGTGACACCAGCCATTTTATTCATGGTAATAAAACTCTGTTTTGTTATGATGTAGGTTTTTTGGGACATCAGCTTAGAATGAATCTCAGGGGAAAAAAACAATTACTCTTGCTGCCAACCAAGTAGGCTTCTGTTTTTCAAAATTACTCCTCAAATTTGAACAAGGACTTTGATCTTCAACTTGGTGAAAGCATGGCCTTGTACGTTGAGATATTTTGAGATCCTCTGAATTGAAGTTCAAGGCCGTAAGAGTTTGCATAGACATTTCAAATCTCCAGCTTTTCAAAATAATACCAATTGGGACATCTTAAGAGTTGTTGAGTTGCTGTACTAATGACTTGAAATAAGCTCAATTATAAGTGAGGTCATGTTTTGAAAAGAGGTATGAACAATAGTAAACACCATTCAAGACCTTGAAAATGTCTTCGGCTACAACAGCAGCCAAAAAGGAGGCCTGAAAGAGTGGGAGAAAGAGGCAGTTTTGTTAGTGTTTTAAAAAAAAAAATCTGCTCTTGGGAGACTTGTCTCTTGAATTTTGCATATTTTAATTAACCATCTTAGTATTGACATGCCTTTTCACTTAAAAGTTTTTCCAATCAGGGTGTAAATATTCCCAGGAAATGAGTTGCTTACTGAGCATGGGAGAAGGTGGGAAGATGTTGCACGTTACTAAAGATATTCTCCCCTTCAAACTCAAATTTTGTGCATCGCTTAATATCTTTGGGTTAGTATCTTTTAAATATTAACTTTAACATCCTTAAATCTTGCCGTTGTTGCCAAAGAAAACGTACTGTCAACAAATTTAACATTATTATACTGAGACCCCAAATGTACCTCAGGATAATATGGAAATGAGCAAGGAGAAGCTCATTAATTTAGTTTGTCTTCCTACGTTTCCTACTTTTCTCCCTTTCCTGCTTGAAATAAAGTTCTTATTTTAGGATGACTGGAGGATCTTCTGCGTTAGGTCTCCGCCCTCCTTGCAGAGCGTGTGTTTGAGTAGAACTAAGATCAGTCTTCTGCTTTCTTTGCCCCCACATACCACTGACTTTCCTGACTGCTTGCTGTGCTTCAAATTGAACCAAGAACATTGATGGGATTTTGTCAGCAGTCCTAGTGGGAGTTGCCCTTTTTCTAACACAACTTCCAGACTTCAGAAGATGCTTTAGAATAATTAAAAAAAAAAAAAATTAAAAAAATCTATTTTATGATCATGCAAAATAGCTTGAGACTGGTAGGTCTGAGTTTTCAGTATTAAAAGCCTACTGATCGAGTTTTACTTTTTTGAAATATAATGTATATTAAGAAAAAAATCTGAAAAATACAATATCTGACAGGAATGAGGAAGTCATTATCCTAAAGCTGTCAATAGTGTGACGTTTAGAAATATATGTAAAATATTTCCTATAAACTTCTTTAATTGCTGAAAGAGGACAAGAGATTTTCTGACATTTGGTTTGTTTTTAGAGATGATCAGCTTCAGCAAATATGTTTGGATCTGCCACAGTATCCATCCTTTTTAGCAATCAGATATCACTCAAAAATTGCCGTCTTCAAAGGGAAACTAATTTCATTTTTTAAATCAACCAAAAAGTTGATTTAGACTTTTACGGAGCCCAAGCTGTTATATTTGTTTCCTTTAGTCAAAACTCTCCTTTTCTGTAAGATGTTATCTAAAAATAAGTATGCCTAAAAAGACAAGTATTAAGATAGTTGAATGTAATTAATAAGAACTTTACAATGAAAAAATTGGTATAAAAATGTTGGCATTAATATTTATTCTAGTTTTATAACCTTTGCAAAAACAGGTAAAGCTGTACTCCGCATTGATTTGTTTTTCTAGCTGTGTGTCATTCCTTGTGAAACTGCAAATCACATTAATACAGCCTTCCTTTGTAACAAATTGAATGTGATAGTCTTTTATATTGTTAACATGGTTGTTGTTAATATAAAGTTAAACCCGAAGAAATTCCTTTGGAAGTCTCTCATTTGGATTTTTGTCTGTTTCTCCTTTTCTCCTCTAACTTTGAGCGTCAGTAGTTTTATTGAGTGCAAGCTCTTAAAAAGTACACACTGAAAAATATTCAACAATTAAATTGTCTTACAATGCTTTCAAAGTACTAGCAAATAGTTGCAGCCTTGTCAATTAATGGAATAGTTTCCAAACCTCTGAAACCCTTTCCAGCCACAGATTGATGATACAAATTTTTGATTACCCTGTTAATAGAGATCTAGATTAAATCTAAAAGGGGCTCTTATGTAAGAGCCATGCTTGCATATTTTCTGAGTGAGCTGGTACTATAGACCCGAGATGCTACCCTTCTACTTTTTGGTCATGCATTTTCCTTCATATTTAATTAGTGTTTTGTACTGACTCCTCTATTTCTTTAACATGGCACTGTATTTTGAAAAAGTGCTTTAGATTCAAGTTGTTTAGCAATTACCCAGCTCCAAATGAGACCACAGGGTTGCAATTTTAATTTTCCTCTGTGTTAGCTCAGCCCACAGAGCTCTGTCAGTGGAGCACTTTAATATAAGCGAATACTCTTCTGCAGTGTTTTTTGTGGATGTCAATTCAGTTTCATGGATTTGATTGAATTTTGTTAAGATCCTCAGTTTTTTAGAAATTGTTTATTTTTAGAATTATACTTGGAAGTGGCTATGCACAATACTGGGGGAAAGGGAAAGAGGACTATTTAGAATTGAAAGTCTTGGCATTACTGGAAGTTTTTCCATAAAAATATATACTTGAGTAAAATAGCATAAGCCATCAGGTGTCATAACATATGTCCTGAATAATATTAAGAAATGTAAAATTTTTAGCCAGTATTCATTCCAGGTAAAAGTAACTCACTTGAAAAAATGGTTAATAAAAGGCATACTTTGAAAATACATTTTTTATATGTTTATCTATTTATACATATACAGACATGCACGTGTATGTAGGTACATATTTTTACTGTTACTCCATTGATTTTAATCGTGTTTAAACCAGAGATGATTCTGCATTTAATATTCAAAGCTGAGAGAAAGAGGACGTACAGTGTTAGTGGGCTTTGCAGTACTGATTGTCTAAATCCTAATAGTTTATCTCGTTAGCAGACCTGCTCTAATAGGTATTTAGTGCATACATCTATGAATAGTACAATACTCCTTAACTTTACATCCTTTTTTTCCTAGGACTGTTTGCTCAAATGGCTTAATGAGGGAAAGGATTTGATGATGGTGGATTTGGAAACATTGAATCATTTTATGTGTTCTCATAAAAAAGCACGTGTGCTGGGACTGGGGATAGGGATATTTTCACAATGATCTAAAAAACCCCCAAAAACCCAAATCCCATGCCCTGCATGTGTGTTTTGCTTCTTGTACAGAATTTGCACAATGATAACATTACTTACGAATTCTGAGCTAGTGATTTATTCAAGGTTACACTTTGCTACCTAGTGCTACTGTTGTGGTTAAGTGTAGCTACTTTCTTACTTTATCAGAGCCATGCACTTGCTTTTATTTTACCCCATATCTGTATTTACTCTTTTTCTCTTGACTTGCAGCTCTTTGCTAAAACCAAACCCCCAAAAGGTCTTTATGTCTATGGAGATGTTGGTAAGTTTCATTTGCATCCAATGGAATTTTTTCTAGATGCATGTCTGTTCAAATTCTGAAGTATCTAAAAGCTTTATGTAGCCTTATTGGTTTAATGAATTTTACAGGATTCGTTTTCTTCCACATTATGATGTTATTTAATATAATTACACCCTGAATGCTGGAAGCTGTTTGATTGGACCACGTTACTCTGTCGTTATTTTCAGCATTATCCATTCACTAATGTTTGAGAATGCAATTTAAGAATTTGGGAAGTAATTGCGGGAGAGAATTCATATATTCTATTTGCAACAGTGCAGCATGAAAACATACTTCCTTTCCAGAGGAAATATTAACATGTTTTATGGGGAGTAATTTGTGCAACTTTTGGGCCATCTCTGTATGAATCAAAATTTTAAAACAGAAAAATAAAAATGCAGTTGTTCCAAGTTTTTGAACAGAAGACATAACTGTTCCTCACAGCAGTCTAGTCTTGCACTTACTCTGTGGAAAATTATAGTTTCATTAGTGCCACGCTAACAAACAGTCATTACTGTAATCAGTACATACTGCTCTTAAATTAACTACCTGTTGAGTGTTTTTTGTTGTTCTTATTTGAAGGCACAGGAAAGACAATGGTGATGGACATGTTCTATTCTCACTTAGAAGTAGAAAAGAAAAAGAGAGTCCATTTTCATGGCTTCATGTTGGATGTACACCAGAGTAAGTGCAGACACAGGTATTGACAAGAATTTTATGAAATACAGTACCTATTAAAAAGTCTGTCTCATGTTTATATTAATCACTGTAATTTTATTTAAATATTTAAGTATAAAGAAAAGTTAAAAAATTAGGAGAAAAGTTAAAGCATTTTAGCATTCTCTATCATACCAGCATAGATATTAATTGCATATTATTTCTCAAGTATCTTTTCTGAAAGAAAAATATATCTACCTGATTGTATATATTTCAAGTGTATTGTTTAGAATGAAATCCTTAACTAAATGTTTTCCAGGTACCAATTAGCTTTTTATGAAATCTGAAAAAGGCAATTGCTAAAACTGAAAATGTAAAGGTTGAACTCAATCTGTATTTTGAATAAGCAATCACTAAATCAGATATAAATGCCAAGGAGAATGGGAACTGTTCTGGTTGACTAACTTAGTAAAACTGTCAGTAATTTAGAGGAAAAAAGTAATAGAAAGAAGTGCATCCTAAGTTTCAGAAAATTTTCTGATCAGCTGAATAAGGTGCTTTGTTTTGACAGAGGTGCTGTTCTAAATATTTTTAAACTTGCTTCTGTTTCTAAATTCTATAACCTTAAAATGCTGTCAAGTTGTTAACTGTTGCTGTATTTTACAAGTGTTGTGATGGCTGCATTTTTCTTGGGAAGCTTTCACTGGTGTAAATAACTCGAGCCACTTTTTACTGTCCGCCTTCCTATCATTGCTGGGCCGCTCTTGAGATTTTTGTTTCCATTTCTTGTCATTTGTGCTTGATCTTAACAAAGGTAGCTTCCTTCTGTTTCTGGATGTTTGTTTATATTCAGATGCAATACAATCCATGAGACAGTAAAACATAGATTTAATAATCTTACCTTGTGCCAGTATCATCATCTTCACATGTTGAAGTATAACTGTGTTGCAACATCTGCGTTCTTTTAACTAAATGCATTCTAAGAATGCCTTCAGAGCAAGATAAAACTGCAATTTGTATCAGTTTATAGAAGATAAAGTATAGGTGCATAGCATTCAATTGATTTTTGTTTTACATATTTCTAAACAAAATACGAATCACAAAATCTTTGAGCTTTCAACTCCACTGTTGTGTGGATATGGTTAGAAAGTGTTTCACTTGAAACTGGATTAAGTTTGAAGCTTTCTTATTTTTACTGGACCAGTTTACTTTTTATTTGTTAGCTATATAATTTTGTTCTTCCCGTCTTAGAAAAAGAAATAAGAAATATTTGTTCTTTTCTGTTTTATCATCTAAGGAATACATCGCCTTAAGCAGAACTTGCCAAAGAGAAAAGCAGGATTTATGGCCAAATCATATGACCCAATTGCACCAGTGGCAGAGGAAATAAGCAAAGAGGCTGCTCTCCTGTGTTTTGATGAGTTTCAGGTAAGGGGTCATAGATTACTCCTTCGCTTCAAGGGAAATTTCATGAAATTCCTTTTGATCTTAAAATATGATACTTGTTACTGCTAATGTAGTATTTGATTCACTGGCCAGTAGTGACCTGCGGAAGTTAAAGAGTAGAAGTCACTTCATAGTTTTGGAGATGGTGGAGTTTGGGGGTTTTTTTCCACAGTAGATAAGATGCAAGTTAGCGGTGTAAGTCCCCTTAGAGTGCTTTTGTTTACAGTCCAGTCACTGATCATACAAGGAGGTATTAGAGTTTGTCTGGAGGCTCATGAATACTTCAGGGCAGGGACCATCATCCTGTACTGAGTCTGTGCAGTGCCACCTGATACTTGCTTGCCACTGATCTTTGCTTTTGTACTTCATATAATGCAACAAACACTCTCAATGTGATTAAGGATTTTAAGAAACTTCTATTGAATTAAATGTGAAAATGAAAAATAAGCTTATAAAATTATCTTTGCCCAAGCTAACTTGATTATTTCATTTGTTTTGCACAGCTTGTGAATTTTGTTTTAAGGGCATGTCACAAATTTAAATGTCAAATTCTTTATAAAAATGTTTAATAAAACAATGAGAGCTATTTGGCAGCTTTAACCAGCTGAATTTTTTTTTTTTAATTCAGAGAGAAAATGCAGAGCAAGATAAGAACAGATTTATGTTAGTTCTCAAATCACCAATAGTAAAATAATCTATTAATTGTAAATTGTCTGTTATGGTCTTAAATTAATACATTTCTGAAATGGATGGAGCAATTTATATCTCCTAGCTATTATTTTGCAAACCTGCACACTTGAGGAAATAACTGTTCTATGGTTGGCGCCCATGAAGGGAATTTTGGTCAAGTAACAGTTGTTTTTGTTTTAAGTTTCTCTTGCATTTTTCAAGCAGGGGTGGTCCTTTGATCTGTGGTTTCAGAATATGTGGGGTCATTGCAATTGCTGCTGTTTGGTCATTTAATTTGTGCTCTGTCTAGTGACTGTGATTATGCTGGGCTTCCGAAACTTGAGTGTAAAATCTAAATATAATTGTACTTACTCTATGAAGAAATGGGAAGGTTTGGAGAGGGAAGTGTTAACTGTCATGGCAGTAAATGCTCAGATGCTGGAGAGTGGCTGTACCATGTTAGTGTAAATACCTGCTTTTCTGTAGAAATGCTCACTGCTTTCATGTCGCAGTAGTGCAGTGTTTCCAGACTCTCATGTTTTCACATTTTAAAGGGAGAGACTATGGTATCTTTGGTTCCCAAGTTGATTGCCTGCTCCCCCTGCTGACTTGCTTGAGGTACACCAATGACTTCAGTTGTAAAAATCGCCTGTTTTGTTGGACTGCCGCAGTTGGGAAATTATTACAAGAACTGTTCTTTAAAATGTGTTTCCAAGACTTTGCATTAATAGGTGAATTTTTAAAGCTACTTGTTCCAGGTGCACTAATTTTCTAAATTCACAGATTTCTGTATGGCCGGATTTCTTGCCTGATTTTTTTGCAACATGGAACTCTACACAGGTTTTGCCTATTGAAGAGGAGTTCCAGCTTTCTGAAATTTTGCAGAAGGCACTGAATTTGGGATAAGAAACCCTCTGCTTAAATGATCATAAAGTAGTGCAGTGACCGGAAGAGCAGCTCACATGGTGACACAATTAACATTAATAATAAGGAGCTGTATTTAATTCAGGATGTTTGCAGCTCATTTCTGCAGTGGAGACCATGGCTTTATTTCCCTGCAGTCTGATTTACTCGTATTTAAAGAATTGCTAGATTAAAATGAGACTGGAAAGAGCTGCAGGCTCAGAATATACACTGCTCTGACTTGTGGACAAAGCAACTCTCTGTTTTGACAGATGAAAAGTGGGGTTGCTTTTGCAAAATAATTGTGTGTGGAGGCAACATCAAAATACTATTGAGATTTGATTTAAACACTTCAAGTTGCTTTCAGATGCCTGCTGAACAAAAAAAAAGGAGAATAAGTTGAAATTAATTATTTATTTATCCTACAAACAAAACGGATGAGTGATATTTTAAACAGGGACAGCAAAACATGTTAATGCTCATAGTTCAGAGGAAACCAAATGCAGAACTTCAGAAGACAAAAGCATTGCTGAGGTTGCATTTTCCTCATTGACGATGGGCTAAAGCAAAACAGAAGTCTTCTGAAGTGAATCTTCCTGCAAAGCCCAGAGAACTGTTAAGCAAGCTTGAGCAAGCAAGGAGACTTGACTAATTGATCTAGAAAAATATTTAAGTACTTCTTTTAAAAGTAATTTTCTGTGTTCCAAAGTATTGTTGTATTAAAAAAAAAAAAAAAAAAGTGTTTTAATGTTGCTTTGTGCAAATGCTGTGTTGTGGCCAGGACCTGAGTGAAGGACTGTGCTTCTGTGTTTGTCCATTTTGAAGCAGGATTTTGTCAGCATTTGCCCGAGCCCCAGGCTGTCAGGTTATTTAAACGTTGCTATGTCTTGCTGATCTTTGTCATACAGTTTACTGGAAATATGAAAGTCTTTTTTTAATCACAAAAGTCTTAAGCCATTGTAAAAATGCCTTCATTTTGAAGAAAACCCCTAAAATTAAGCCATTTGTAATTATGATGGCTCAGAACACAGGGGTGGCTATCTGTGACCAAATAACTATACACAGGTAATTAGAAGCTCTAATTTTGGCATGAGACTGTAACCTATGTTAGTATTGATAATGAAACCAGAGTCCCTCCTTCTTGGGAAGCTGAGTGATCATGCAGAGTTAGCCTTAAGGTAACAATGGTACCATTTGGACTACAAAAGTGAACTAAAAATTGAGGGAGTTTTTAGTGACCTGCATTCTATTAAAAGGCTCTAATAAAAATTAGGCTCTTATTTTTGTGCTAGTACTAATTGCTGATAATACATGCTTATGTTTGTCATTCATTACATGGAATTGTACCAATCAGTGCCTGACTGAGTCTCAGGCACTTACACATGTAAATTAACTATTAGTCTAGTGTCTTTCCTTTTTTTTTCTTTTTTCTCTTAAATGCTAATGAAATTTCTCCATTCTCTCCCCTAGCAGGCTCTCCTTATCGGTAATTTGTAGCCTTTGCTTTTATTATCAGTTGCAATAAATGCTGGATACAGTAAAAACCATGAGAACTTACAATCCTTTAGTTACTGTCTTCTACCTGCTTTACCTTGTAGAATTTTTTTTGTCTTTCCTAAAGTGTATTAGATAAAAAGAGCTCATATTTGCATCCTGGTCCTCAAAATGGCTCTTGCTTTTTGACAGAACTTTCAAGAGGGTTTTTTCTTGGTTTTTGTTATTGTTGGTTTGGTTTGGATTTTTTTCCTTTTTTTTGTAATGGAGCTCAGAATTCTGCATCAAATAACAGTTGTCATTAATTAGAGAATGTTATTGTTTTGTTTTATGCGAGCATTAATATTCTTTCGTTCCCTGTTTTCTAAAGGTAGCATGCTTTGTAGTACTATTAAACAAAAAGGTTTGTAACAACATGGCTTCTGTATTTAAAATTTATTTTATTCTGTATTTAAGATTTTTAAAACTTGGCTTTTAGGTGTGCTTTGTGGTACAAGAAATTCAGTTACCCCTAAGATGCACATCTGTTAGTGATTCCTTGTGTGTCTTGTTTTTTTGGGAATGGGAGAAGTTCCTAAATTTTATAATCCAGAAGAAATAAATTATTGATAAGTGTAACGTAAGCAGGTATATTAAACATATAGTACAATAGTGAATTACTGTGGTTTTTTTAAATATCAGATCTTAGGGAGCAGAGATATGCAAATCTGAGGCGTGTGTTACAGCTTGTGTAAAAGTTTGGTTTTTAAAAAGGAAAAAAATCCCTATTAAGGCATTCCTAGAAGAAAATGGAAGGAATCTTTGGAAGAAGGAAACTAGTGTTTATATATAGTTTATTAAGAAAATTATTGCTTTGAAACTAGCCACCAGAAATGTAACCTAAGTCTTTTACCTAAGTCTCTAGTGTGGAATTATCTTTTTTTTTTTCTGCCCAGAAAAGTAATTTAGAAATGGGAGAATGATGGGGGATGGAGGGATGTGGAGTAGAAGAAAAAATTATGCTGGTTAAAATCTTTCTGCACACGTATTGCCATCCCAGCATACATATCTAAGGTGGTGAAGGCACAGCAATCTGCCAATCTCTTGTGTAATGAGTGTGTATAACTCCCAGCATGCCACCACTGGCTTATTTCCTCAGAACTGGGGTCTGGTTTGGCAAGTCAAAATGCAACAAGTGTCTTTGTAACAACCACAGGGACTGCAGGAGAATCGAGTGTAATGATCATAAAGGTGGTTTATGATATTAAGGTGGAGAATTCCTGTAAAATATGAATTGCTGTTTTGTATTGGGTTTTTTTTGTTTTACAGCATTGTTCCTGAATCCTTTTATTTCTTGGTACTATAGAGTAAATTTGTTAAGCTAAAATTAAGATACTTAAAGAAATTTTACTTAATGGCTTATCTTTTAGTCATTTTTTCTTCCTTACCCCTCCCCAGTATCACTTGTCCTACCCATTTTTATTTTTCATTCGTGTTTTGTGCCTGAAGGTTAGAAGAGGCTGACTGTGCTGGAAGTGACTGCCTGCCTTTTGATTATTCATGGACAGTAATAGAAGGCACTTAAAAAGAACAATGAAATTGCTTATTTTTGTGATGGGCCATCTGTTGAATTGTTTTTTGCAACAATCACACAATAGTATCTATGTCATATCATTCTATTTTCAACAGCAGCTGATTATGTATAGTTGGCTACTTGTCTTTATTTCTGAAGTCCCATGACCATTTTAAATTCACCTCTGCAAACCTTTGCCTCAAAGGTAATAGAAATGTAAAACAGCCGGTGTGTATCTCTTTCTATCTTCTGGGGTTTTTTTCATGTTGTTCCTAATTAAGTAGGCTCTTAAATGTTTAGGTCTGTTTTCTGTGTCTCCCACCTGTAGTTTGATAATGGAAGTTAACACGGAATCATTTAGCAATTGGTAAAGAAATGGCGGAGTTCCGCAATAAAGAGTGGGCAAGTTTTGAAAGACTGTGGTACATTCACTGCTTATTAATTATCCCTTTTATTTTTTTCTCACCAAGCAATAATTATAATCCTTTTCCATGGCTTTCACTAACAAGCATTTTCCTAGCTACAAAGCCACTTGCAGATCTATTGCAGCAGAAGCTGAAAGCAAGATAAAACAAATGTGTTGTCTTCTCAGGTCACTGACATTGCTGATGCCATGATTCTGAAGCAGCTTTTTGAAAATCTCTTCCAAAATGGGGTTGTCGTTGTGGCAACATCTAACAGGCCGCCAGAAGGTAAAAACAAACATTCTACCAGTATTACCCAAATCCAATGGATCTCAGTATCTTACAAAACAATTGTATTTATATCATACAGTATTTAATACTAATGAACTCTCTAGTCTGCAAGAATCAGAGATATTCCAGCTTGTCCCCCGCTTTTTCTTGTTCTTAAGAAAGAGAGGTTTTTCACTAAATCTTACTCCTCCTTTATCTCAACTTCAGAGTGTTCCTTCCTCCACTACTCTCAAAACCTTCTGTGTCTTCTGATCTCCTCTACTCTATCCAAACCAGTGAGAGGGCATTTGGGGACAGGGTGGTTGAGGTAAAATACCACCTGTTTTGAATATGTTTAAAGATAGGAAAAGATCATATCCTGCAGAAGAGAAGGGAAATGAGATCACATTCCTTCCCAGTTTCTAACTCAGAAACTTGCAGATGTGGTCCACCAGCTTGAAGGAGAGCCACTTATCAAGATGCCATTCTTACATCCTTACAAGCTGGTTTGAGGGAATTACTTAAGCGGAGAGTTGTTTCCATTTCTACCTCTTTTTTTAGAGTGACTAGTCACTTCTGGTGACTAGCTAAGTAGATCCTTCTATGAAGTCCCCAAATCTGTATGGGTTTTAATCAAGCAGTAACTGTAATTTTTTGTAGAGGAGAAAAATGTTTGTGTTGTGTAGCATTAGCAGTTAGCATAATGCATGAACTTTTATGGCACTTCAGATTGGTCAATTTCAAATACTGAAGAGTTACCTTAATTGTTAACTGTACCTACCATTTATTTTCCTACCCAATTTAATTGAGTAAAAGACAATCACTAACGATGTGCAATTCCACAATGAACTTTATCTCAGAAAAAAACCCAAACAAAACCCAACCAAAAAACCCCACCCAAATGTTTTTATTAGGGGAGAAAATAATTTCCCATTGGCTTATTTTGCTTTTTTGACCAAACAAGATGAAATTGTACCTAATGTAGTTGGGCTGACTACAGACAGACTGAATGCTGGTGCTTTACTCACTTGAGAGCCATCCTTGGGTTTTTTGAAGCACTGCTCTTTAAAATTCAGGACAATTTTTTATCGTAACTTGAGAATTGTAGCCAGGGTTTTAAATTGAGATGTCATTTCATGACCTTTATTGTTGCATGGGTGTTTTTTAATGTATATTATGTCACTGTATCAACCTGAAAAACATCCACCTATATTAAGTACCCCAGAGAATGTCAAGAACAGCATCTCCAGAACTGTGCTGTGTTACAGTCCAGGTGTTGGCCAATGCCTCTCTTTTCTTTGGTCACTATTCCTGCATGCTCACGGTGTGTCTGACATCCCCCTGCAGGAAAGAGAGCTGGGTTAGTGTAATATGCCAGATCGAGGTTTAAGACTGAATGGAGAGATTCATTTCTTGTGGACACAAAGGGGAAGGGTGGCTTTTTCATTAGAGAGCAGATGTGCCCAGCTGCTGACCATTAGTGATACACGTAACTGTGTTGCACTCCTGCCCCAGGGCAATATACTGAGATTCTATTTGAGGAGTGCCAGCTTCATTTCTCCACCAAAGTTACTGGGTTTTTTCTGATCCTCATGAAACAGAGACATAATACCCAGCTCACAGCCCTATTAGCTAGGAGAACTAATGAGAGTAGCTGTCTTACACTACTGTTACATGTTCACTAATTTTTGCAAGTAAATACACAATTGATTGCTATATATTTTAATAAATGTATAACCATCCTGATTTGCTGAGTTGGGAATGAGCATGATACTCATTGTAGGCTTCCTAGAACTTTGTTAGTAATTAGGGTATGGAATCGCCTTTACTGATAATTTTTCTAAACGTTTCTGTGTACATATCCAATTTTGTGACAACCACTCTGTAGGTGCCCTGTTGGTGTCTCATGCATGCAGCATCTTCTCTCCACCCTTGAGGTGTTGGTAAAGCATAAAAGCTTTATGCAAAGTGTAGCTGTAGCCTTCAGGCCTTATGGGGAATATAAGGGATAATCGTAACCTGGCACGGGCTTTGTGTGGAATTTTGGTGCTATCTCTGCCAGCTGTCTGTGTTCTCTTATTCATTCCTTCCGTCAGTTATAGGTGCTGTACTGCCTTTTTATAAGGCTTCTGAATATTAATGAAACAGAGCAGCTCATCATTCAGTCTTAAGTGACTGTGTTTTCAAAGGAGTCATTCTGTTATGAGCTTGTTGGGCAGTTGGATAATTTCCAGAGAAGAAGAGTTTATGTTGTACAAATATATAGAGATACATCAGATGAAAAATGCTGCTTTGGAGTTTGTTAATTTGTATTTTGTTTGATGATGCAGATCTGCATTTTGTTACATAACATACTATTTTTTTTCTTTATTGAGTTCTATTTTTAGCAACTTTGCCTAAGTTTACATATTAATTTAATTTTCAAATTTTTGGCCTTAGTGGTGGTCCTTTCTCTTGCTTTTGAAGAGGAGGTGTACCTGGCAGAATTGCTAGAAGATAAAATGCAGCACAGTGCACTGAGCAAGAATGATGCTGACTTTGTAAAGACAAATGGTCTCTTTTTAGTTTATGTGGGGTTTTTGCTCTCTGCCAAATACTTGGGTTTAGCAGTTGCATAGTTTGGCCTTACAATCTATACCAATGTATACCCAGCATTACAAGCATTTTTTATACCCTTACTTTAAAATAGATGCTACTCTAATTTCTTCTGCTAGAATTAGTTTTATGTCATTAGAGATCTAAGTAATTTTTTGCTCCCTGCCTTTTTCACACTTCCTCGGGATGTTCCTTTCTTCCTTAGGATCGTATTGAATTTTCATACAGTAAACGAAGAGAAATGGATTTTAGCTCTCCTTTTCTGCCTTTTGTTCCTCCTCCTGTCTCTAGCAACACTGAGTTTTATTTGCTAGACGAGAAGACAAGCCGATGTTACTAAGACTAAGTAGCAAAACGGTACTGATTTCCTTTCTTTCAGATCTCTATAAAAATGGTCTTCAGAGGGCTAATTTTGTACCATTCATTGCTGTGCTGAAGGTAAGGAGAGCCACTTGTTCAATGCTTTTCAGTTTTGCCTGCTTTATTAATGAATTTGTAGAAGATTTGTAGAGGATTGCTTTGATGCAAGTTTCCAGATTATATATATCTGCTTTAACTATTTAGAGCAAAATTAGTTGAAGGTAAGGCAAGAAGGGACTTTTTCCTTCTGGAATTAGAACGTTTTTAAAGCTGGACATTTTTAGCATGGCAAAAAGTTATCTTTTTGACTAAGGCAGCAGAAAGTGTTTGTTTGGATAAGACTTTCCTGCTGGTGCATGTGTGCTGTGTAACACAGTGTCCCTCTAACATTTATGCTGTGTTGTACTTGTGGATATCTTACATTTATAATGCTAGAATAGCTTGCTGTTTCTTTGATGTAAAGTGGTGTTTGTTCTGTACCCCTCCGTTACCTTGTTTCTGGGTCTTGTGTGTAAGTAGTTTTTTGAATGGCTGTTTGTGAGGCTTCACGTAATATTCAACAAGCAGGAGCTCTGAAGCAAGCTTCCTTCAGTCTGCAAGTTGATTTGTAGCAGGTCAAAAACTATAATTGCTTCATTTAAATTAAAAAATGGAGGATCCTCCCTCTGTGAATAACACAATTGGTGCTTCTTTTGCTGTTAAAAAATCCACACGCTGAAATGACACTTTTAAGTTCTGGACAAGTTGCAGATATTTTTCATTCACAAGCTACAATTGTATTATGTTACTGAGGGCTTACATACAGCTGTGGTATCCTGCTCTGCCTGGATTGACATGACACGTAAAATGGAAATAACACATTTCCCTACCTCACAGAAGTATTGCTAAAATAAATACATGAATAGTGTTTACTGTATTGGTATCTAGGATAAAAGAATTGTAAGGTAGAGTTAGGTAGGTTTGGCTTTGTGATAGGAGATTTGGAATTGCTGAATCCTTGCATTGATTGGATGTTTCTGCTCAGCAGTAAAGCAGCTGACAGTGCTGTGCATTTTCAGTGGGCCCTTTTGGAATCAAAAGATTGCTTAATTGCCTAAGCACCTTTGAAAATCCCATCTAATGTTGACATTTGTACAGTTACCAGGTTTCAAAGTTAATATGCCATTGACATGCTTGTGGCACTCCTGTGCATCTCAGAATGGCTGTGTATGAAGTCAGGGAGGTTACCAGTGAGAGTGGTTTTTACCTGGAGATGGCTTTAGAAAAGTAAGGAACATAAAAATAGATGAACAACCATTTCCATTTCAGATTCTTGAAAAGGGTTTATTTTGTAGCTGGCTGCATTGGATGAGAGCTCCCAGTCATAGAGTATTTTCAAGAATAGAAGTAGTTTCGTATGCATTTGCTTTTTGAAATGCAGCAACCATGGCAAATCATTCTTTTCTATATGTCTTTCTTTGTTGATTCTTAGTTTTCTCCCTGATAAACATAAGGCTCTTTCATTTCACTGATCATCAGGCTTTAAGAATACCTATCATGTATGCTTATTTATAGCTTCCTTTTTTCTCTTTTTAACTAGCTGGATTAAAAAAATGTGAAATGTATTTTGTGCATCAGAACACCTCATCAGGACTGGGAAAGTAATCAAAATTTTTTAGAAGGGAACGTATGGAATGCTGAGAGCAGCAGTAAAGGTGGCTTGGTCTAGAGAATGGAGTACTGCAAAAAGAAACAAGTGGCACGACCCAGACTAGAAGCAGATGAATAGTATCATCATAATGAATGAAGGGAGAAGCAAATTTTAACATAATTCATAAGGACCTTTCTAAAATTCTGGATATCCTGTTGTTTATTCTTTTTCCCAGCACCTTTGTGTTTTAACACTGCTCTAAATATATGTGCCTTCAATGTCACTTTAATAAATATTACCAATGTAACATTATTCTTTCCCAAAGACATAATGACTGAAAGGTGAATCAGAGGAAGCTTATCCCCACAATGCTTCTCTGACCCTGGTTGGAAAGTGGAAGGGTAAGGGCATGGTATTAAAATTATTAATTTAAAAATGTCAAAATCTACATTTTTAATTCAACACAGCAGAAGCTGGCAGTTAAAAAGCACATTGGAACCTATTCTAGAGTAAGATTTTAACAACTGACCTTTACGTTACAAAGGTGTGGATGGAGGTACATTGATACCCTGGCTTTGGTGGTTTGAGAAATGCAGACGTAGGCCTCCCCGATGTGTGCAGAATCTGTGTGATGGCCTTAGTGTAAATGGATGAAGTAGCTTCTGCCTCAGCTGTACATAATTCTGTGACCAGGAAATGTGAATATGATTTCTTCTAGGATTTTGTGTGAAAATACAAAGGAAAACACTGCATTGGTTGCTTGCAAACATTTGATTTACTGTCTTCTCAACCTTTCCCTCCCTCCAAGCCACGTGTGTTTGTGGTAACGTCGGTCTCATCTGACCTGTCCCCTGGTACTGGCTTTGACAGCTGGGACTTAACTCCTGTCCCAGTTTTCTCTGGACTCAGAGCCTCCCGGAGGACTTTTGTTTGGGGTTTAGTGGGAGTGAATAGGTGGGTTGGTTTTGTTTGGTTTTTTCAGTAATTAACTCTTATGATCATAAATCTTAAAATAAGACTTGAGCACTAAAAGTAGTTCAATTTCAACACAGTAGTTTCAAATTCCTCTAAAAGTTCTTGGGAGAGTGGAATGAATGGAAAGTATTGGCAGTATATTTCTGTGAAGAGATGCTTCACTTGAAATAGGTTTCAGGCTCTTTTCATTCCTCCTAAGTGGAACGCAGTTTCTAGATACCTGGCTAACTGTTATACAAATATCTTTTCTTGTCTTCAAATGATCAAAAGTAATGGTTTCTTCCCTAGAGTTACCCATGTTCATCCTCAATTTTGTTTTTATTTTGTTCAGTCTATGTAATTCCAGTATCTGTGTTTGAGTTCCTATTTCTTGCAAAGATAACTGCAAACCAGTTTCTGTGGAATAAGCAAAAGGGTGAAATAGTGCTCCAGGGAAGATAGAGTTATCTTCCAAAGTTTGTCCATATTGTCTTTCTAGGTGGTAGATTGCTGGGGACAAGTGATTGTTGTGTGAGGTTGCAACTGAAAAGTTCCAGTTTTTAGAGCCACATGAAAGCTTCAGATCCTACAGCTGGTGGCCACGTAAGAGCCCCAGGTTTGTGTCATTGGGCAGGTCAGTAACACCATTGGCAGCTTTTTCTGCCCTGTGTGTGTTCCCTGTTCAATTCTGATTTTATTCCAGTGTTCTCTTCTTTTGAAATATTAAATAATTTGAGTTTTATTTTTTCAGTGATTCTTTAATCCTGTAACTCGAAGTGGTCGTTTTTATAAACAGGGGAAAACTCTGAATTGATCAGTTTGTCGTTGTGGCTATGATTCTCTGGGACACAGGATTCCTTATGAAAGGGTTTAGTTTCTGCAACAGATAAGAGTGCTTCTTCAATCCATGAAATTTTACAAAGGTAGAGCTTTACAGAGATAAGAAGTATTAGGAAGAAAAATGTTTTAATTCTGTAATTGTAATTAGATTCTGATTGAGCTTTTAATCTCGCAGGATCTCTTGCTGAGTATTATAAAGTGTGTGGAACTCCTATGTGATTTTTTTTTAAAAGACAGTTCTTGAGAAAAACATTAATTGCTCACGGTTACTTTGTTCAAATGCTTAGAGCAGAAAAACTCCAAAAATTATTACTCTCAACCTGAAAGAAATAGACAAAGTTTCTAAATGTTTTAATGCTGATTTACAAATAAAGCTATGTATCTTGGAATCACAGAATTGTTAAGACTGGAAAAGACCTTGAAGACTGTTGAGTCCAACCATTGACCCATCACTGCCAAGTCCACCAGTAAAGCACGTCCCCAAGTGCCACATCTGCACATCTTTTCTCCAGGGGTGGTGTCTCAGTCACCTCCTTGGGCGGTCTGTTCCAGTGCTTGACAAACCCTTTTGGTGAAGAAATTTTAATCCCAGGTCCTTTTCCCCTGGGCAGCTTTCCAGCCACTCTGCCCCAGCCTGTGGCGCTGCCTGGGGTTGTTGTGACCCAAGGGCAGGACCCGGCACCTGGCCTTGTAGACCCTCATACAACTGGCCCAGCCCATTGATCCAGCCTGTCCAGATCCCCCTGTAGAGCCTTCCTAGCCTCCAGCAGAACAACATTGCACTAATCTTTAACAACTTGATGTAAGATATTATGGAAAAAAACAAAAGAGAAAGCATGCTTTAATTTACTGTTTTGGCAGTAATTTTGGCAACATTTTCATTTTTGCAGAAATTTAATGAAGACATTTGCATCAACCATTAACTGTTCTGGAATCCTAACTCTAATTCAGTTCAATGTTTCATTCTCCTGAAAATCAGGAAGGAAAGCTCCTGAAATAATTTGTTGTGTAGAGCCTGTCACTTGAGTGAGCAGTTCTTGAGATTCCAAAGGTTTCCTGGAAGTGTAGCATGATGCCTCAAAATGTCAAGCTGTGTTGAAATACCGAGTATATAACTTCTGTGTTTTGTCAGGTTTTCTTCACGCAATAGACTTGCACTACAGTAAATTTTAACTGAAAGTCAAAAAGTTTTAGGGCCTTTCATAGTCTGAGTATACCTTTAAAAGGCACAATTTTAGAAAAAAATGTTTGGCTTTGGCTACCTGCATTTCACTTTGAGGAAAGAGGAGGAATTGGCCAAAAATCTATTGTCAGTAGGACGTGAAATTACTTTCAGCGTCTTTTTTTTCCCCTTCATTTTTTTTTCTTCTACTATTAGGGACCAAATAATTATTTATTTTAAAACTGTTTGGTTAAAATTACTTTTAACAGTAGGCATTGTACACTCCTCTCAAATAGAAAGCAATGCATTATTTATACGCTGTATTGCCCTGTCTTTCTTGAAATCGGTTCATGATTATTTATTTAGAATGTTGCTGACTATGGTTTTAATTAAAATATACCCTTTCCTACAAAGCAAGAAATTGAGGAATTTAAAAGCATTTTCACTTTTCAATAGCTTAGTTTGAGAAAGTGAAAAATACTTGTTTAAAAAACATTTAGAGCTGCCCCTAAGGAAATTGTGGGAGTTAGTTTTGTACAAAGGCATTTGGTAGATATAAAATGTCTTTGATGGTGCAGTCAGCTTTTGTCCAACCACCTGTGTGAGAAATGCAGGGATTTGTTGAGTGGCGGATCTGCCTCTCTCCTCCCCCCTCTCCCAAAAAAGTCATCTCCTTGATGAAATTGATTTGTCAGTTTGTTCCAGTCTAATGGTGTGATAGCCCACCAGCTTTCAGTATGTTGAATAGTTAAAACCTGCTTTTGAGGTCAGTGTCAGCCACTCTGACCCCTGTGAACTGTCACCTGAGTCAGAATTGCAGGGATTAGGCCTTTGATATTGTGATGGCTTCGCCTATCAATTGACTTTTTCATTACTGAAGATGTTGGGCCTTTTGTTTCCCTTCTTAGTATGTAACCAAGCAAACTCCTAAGTAGAAGGAGCATTTGTTCTTGTTCTCTCTCTGTGCAAGTAATAGAAGTACTCATCTTTTGTGAAGTGTACCTAATTAAACATAGAAAAAATAAAAATAGGAAATACAGCATGATTGCAAGTATTTTGTGCTGCAAGTATTTTTGAGCATCAGTATAATTTCTGGGTAATTTTAGTTTGATAGATTTGTGAGACTATCAAGTAATAAAATGTTGTATAAAGAAAGCAAGGTGTCAGATTAGAAGCTACCAATCCCTTCTGCATTCAGCCTTCTAAGCCTCTGTGTGTGTGTGTGTGCATGAGTGTGTGTGTGTGTGTGTGTGTGTTAAATTTAAATTCTGTAGTTCAGAGCACGTAACTGTTACAATATTTTATAATGTACCTATTGCTTTGTTGTGTTCTCAAGGGATGAACTGTTCCGTTTGTTTACATTTTATGTCTGTCTTAGACACTTTCTCCTAGACAGTTTATTTAGATGCAGATCAAAACTTTATCTTAGGATGAAATAGTTGCTACTGTAGCTCTGTGCCAGGCTTCCTGCCTTCTCCCTTTCTTTAATTGTTAGGATTTCCTGAGCTCTTGCTTGGTTTGTTTGCTCCTTGATTAAAATGAGTAAATGAAAGCATATCATAGATATGGAATAGTTGATTCCTGCTGTATCAGGGTAAATTAGTCTAATTACACGTGGCAGTTCTGTTTGCTTGTGATGTAATGTGAAATGAGGTCCTGCCTCCCCCTAAAAAGCCCGAGCCAATTAATAAAGCTTTTAAGCTCTTTGTCACAGGCCACCGTGGAGGTCTGCAGAGAAGAACTTTAATCCAATAAACATTTCATTTAGATCATGAAAAGAAAGCATGAGGAGAAGCTCCTACAAGAGAGGGTGTTACCAGCAATTCTAGTTGTGAAGAGATGTGAGGAATTTGCCAAATTAACCAAGAGGCCTTCATATTTAACACATAAATGTGTCAAAACTAATAATAGAATAATTTAATTTGAGTTGAACCTTATATTGTTAAAATTCTAAGAAGCCACAACTGTTTTCTTCAAAGACTTTGCTGCCGAGTTGGATGGACAGGGCAAGGGGAGGTTGTGAGAAACCCAGATAGCGAATAACACTGGCCGAAGCTGGTGGAAAGGGGAAAAAAAAGGAATAGATAATTAGGTGTAATTAGCGTGTATGAATTGTTGTCTCCCTGCCCTTGGCTTGAATAAATTTCGGAGAAAAAAAACCCTAGTGGCAAAAACCCTTTGATGTAAGAAGAGTCATTGTGGTTTGGCAGCATAAAGGCAGTGTTTTATACTTCTTACATAATGGTTGTGATACAGAAAGAGTGAATGGACCCTGCACCCCCCAGCCTGCTTTACAGCAAGGACTTTTGGATTCCCTTGAAACAAAATGCATCAGAAGTTTTCAGCTGTGGGTAATGAGGTAGTGGACCTCATCAGAGCTACGTGTAAGCCATCTTTAGCCTTTGTTTAGATCTTAATCGCTTTTTAAAAAATTATTATTCTGGGAAATTCAGTTTCGTAAATCAAGACTACTTTTTTTCCTTGCTTTTTTTTTTCCCCCTGCCTGCCAACAGTTCTGGCAGGAGCAAAGGCTAATACTGGGAAAAGAAATACAAATCAAATGCTAAAAAGAAAAACAACAGCATAAAAGAAATCTAGACAAATAACTTCGTCCAGGGTATAACTCCAGTGGAGTACATGTATTTGGGTGAATTTGACCCTTAGCTTACGAAACATCGTGTTATAAATTCAGCGTGAACTCTTGGCATTTGTTTTTCACAGAACGCCACAGCTCGCTTATTAGGAGATTGAAAGTTACAGTCATTACTGGTCCTTTAGCAAAACTGGGTGTTATGCAGTGATTTGTGGTTTGCAGGTGGGTTTTTTTTCTTTTGTATTTATTCTTATTCTGCGAGGAAGATTTTTTTCCTAAGTGATGTGAAATGGGGAGCGCTGTTCAGTGTAATTCTTAGTGCAGGGAAGTTTACTCTGCCATTCTTCTGTTCCCTGACTGGAAAAAGGAGAGGCTACTTGTCTCCGAGCCGGCACAGCCACATCTGTACCCTCCTGAATTCTTTCACTTTTGTTTGAATATCTGAAATACTATTCACAGAACAGTACATTTTAAGAGTCTCTCTTTTTATTCATGCACCATTATTTTACAAGTTAATTGTCTATTTTTCCTCTTCTTAGGGGGTAGCTGATTTGTAGCTAGACATTAAAATAAGTTATTGAAAAGTTGTACAATAGATCGTATGTTCCTTGTGGTAGCAAGAATAGTGGGGTTTCTTAGTTGTTAAAGTTTTGAAGGCTGTAATGTAAACTTGTGCAACTTCCACTGAATGAATTTTGCCTCTCAGTTTATCTCTGCTAAACTCTTCAGTTTAAAGTTTAAATGTTCTTGTCACAAGTGTAAGAAAAAGATTGATTGAAAAAGTTATATTTGGCGGTATTTCTTTTCCCAGATCTTTGTGCTCTAGGTCCACTGAAAAATAATTCACAAGTAAAATGCTTGTTATCCCAAATCAACTTGAGAGTGATTACTTTCCTTGATATTGTACAGGATTCTTGGATGACGTTTAGAACGTTTTCCTCAAAATTTGTTCATGTGGTTCTTTGGGGTTTCTTTGTTAAATTTTGTAACGATGTTTGCAATTGGGATAAGCATAAAGTAGCCGAGGCTATTGTAACAATTTCCCATATTTCATTTTTGCAGAAGAATATAGGGGGAAAGACTGTAAAAAAACCTCAGTTAACCCTGTAAAGCATTGCACTGTTCTGTAGAGCAAACAGCCTTTTCTACTTGAAGTTAATTTGGTCTGTGAAAGGCAATACCTGAATACCGTGCGAGATAAGTAATTATTCCTGATTGTAATGTTGGGGGTTTTTTTCAGGTATAGGTCACAGGAAATTCAGTTAGGGTAGAGTATGTACAAAGCTAAGAAATATGCAGATTTTCTGTTGTAAGATTGTGTAAAAATTATTTACAGTTAATACTTGCACAAAGGTTAGAAAGGTTGATGAAGTGATACTTAGTTTTGCTTTACTATTCACTGCATGTCAGAATGTAATTATGACTGATTCATGAAACTGTCTTAGCAATGAACCATCTTTATTAAAATGCTGATCAAGAAAAGAGCTGACAGTAATAAAGAATAGAACACTTTAGTCTTGTTGCTTTTGAATGATTGCTAATTACCCCAGAGGTCATGTATAGTGCTTATGAGGATTCATTGACATTTTCTTTAAAGTCTACTGTTTCAACAACATCTGAACAAGGAGACAAAAACTATATGTACATCCAACAATGCTTGGACCAAGTTTTTCTCCACCACCAAATACCTGGTGATTCCCTTTGTCCTTCCTCCTCAATACCATGGATTGGTGTAGCAGAAAGTTAGGAGTGTTACAAACTTGATTAATTTCCTTTTTTTTTTGTTTGTGCTTTTTTTTTGTTTTCAAGTAAGGCAAAAGCATAAAAGGAGCAGCCCTTTGAAGGTCCTGCACCTGTACCATGCATGCTCATGACTAACACAATCTGGTTGATCTCCTCGTAGAGCTGCACCAGAGAGGAAACTGCACTTACCCTTGTACACGTCTCTCAGCAGGCTGTGGACAGACCTGTCCAGCTCATGAGTCCCAGCTGGACCAGATTCACATTCTGAAATTTCACATTCTGGTGACTGTCACATGCTGGTGACATTGAAGGTACACTGAAGTTAAAACCTGTGGCTGTGCTTTATCTGTCAGCAATAATTTTTTCATTACATACTACATTTTTGCTTAAGATGATTCTTGTTCTACCATAGTTATGGGAAATGCCAGTTGTAATGGTATCCTTTGATGGAGAAAACCTTTCTTGAAATTGCTTAAGGAAAAATTTTAAGAAAGAAGAAATAACATTCTAGTCGATAATCTAACACTATATGGAGTCAGATAATGAAAAATAAAAATGATTAAGTCTAGTGAGCTTTGTTTACCTGAGGAACTCTTTCTCTGTTGGCTAGTGACTCTCATCACACGTCTGCACGTTGCGTGATGTGGGAGAGTTTTTCCCTCTTAGGCGGAATGTAAATGTATGAGAAGAATGATTGCAAATGAACAATATAATTATTTTCTGATTTGCTGGAGGAAAGGAATATTACTGATCCTGTGTATTGTTAATGGAGACCAAATCAGAGGATGCATTTGAAAAGGAGGATGAGACCTATGTGAAAACTATGACGCTTTTTCCTCAGAAAGAGTGGCTGGAAGTTGCACTTCCTGGATAGGCATGGTTACTAATGGTAGGTGTTCTAATGTGCTCGTTCAGAGGCCAAGAGTATCAATTGTGCAGCTTTGCCTGTTTGGGGATAGAACTGTACTCTTCTTTGCTCTCGTGGAAAATGAGCATTTGATACTGCAGATGCAGTGCTGCCACTCCATTTTCCCTGTGTCTGGTTTGACCCAGGTGTGAAAGGCAGTGGAAACTCAGCAGGTGTGGGAATTAAGGTGATGATCCTCCTAAATTGAAGCACTCTGGTATCTCTGTTCCCCTACACCTTCTCTGGAGGTCCTCAGATGGGTGGGCTTGACAGCTAAGTGCTAATCTGAGCACTCCAGTTAGTTCTTTGGCTATTGATTAGGGTTCTGTGGTGATTAGTTTGTCTGTTCTTGTGGTCTGATAGGATGATTTGTATGTTGGTTTTTTTGGGTTTTTGTTTTAATACCATTAAAATTCAGAGCAGAGAATGGTAATTGGGTTGACTTATGGTGATCTTCAATAAGGTTAAGAAATATCTACTCCCCTGTATTATCAAGTGTTACCAGCTGATCACAATGTTTGAGCTCAGAGGGGCACATGATACTTGGTACAGTGTTCAGTGTGGACCATGAGGCCATCTACAGCATTTCAGCGCTTTGTGTGACACAGGGGAGACACGTGTCTTGAGACCTTGCAAGTTATCCAGCTAACTTGGACTACCTTTTGAAATTTTCTCAAGTTGCTTTCTTCATAACAATCTATTCTGTCGTGTGCTTTAATTTCTTGAGCACTTAAACACTTTAATAGCTACCATTCTTGATTGAAGCAATAAAGGAATATCAGAGGTGCTTACTGGAAAAAAATGTATTTGTTAGCCTGTATTTAATAACTTTCTAGAGTAGGTTTATTTACAGTCTAATTTTATCTCTTCTGTCTAAAGGTGGTTGTTTTAGGTGTTGTGTCTTGAGGTGAGCCTTGAGGCTTTATCTTTTTTTTTCCTTCTGGAATAAAGTTTTTATGACATTCAGTGGGAATGAGTGCATGCTTACACTGCATTTTTAACTTACTAATTGCATTTTCAAATCTGTAATTGTATTTGTTCTTTGTATACATAAATACATAAATGACTTCAAAATAAATTGTATGACTAATTAATTTTATGCATTTGAATTGAATAGGGTAAGTCACACTTTAAATACCTCAATGGAATAGAAAATCTGTTGGAAACTGTGGATGGTTCCACCAGACTGACTGTAGCTTCAATATTAAGTATTTATTTCAAAAGAAGTTTAGCCCAAAATGAAATTTTAAAATTTAAAACTCCATCTTAAGAAATGGAAACCAATTGTTGTAGTTATGGGTTTCACAATTAAGTGCTAACGACCTGAGCACTCCAGTTAGTTCTTGGGCTGTTGATTAGGATTCCATGGTGATTAGTGAGTGTGTGAATGCAATCACATCCATAGGGTTTAATCAGTCCAGTGCTGGATGAGGTAGTCCAAAGATGGAGAAAGTAGAACTTTTATATGTAATCTTAGTAGGGGTTTTCCCCATGCTGTAAGAAGCTGAAGGGTAAAAAGTAAAGAAGTCTGTCTTTCCATCCCTCCCCAAACTTCCAGGATTTTTAAAGTATAGTACTGATTTTTTACTACCATGATGCAGGAGAATAATGTTGCTGATACCTGTGAAGGGCAGACAAGATGCATGGTGATACTCACATAGGCACCCTCTCTGATGCTCAGTATTTCGTCCTTATACTTGTGAGCAGGATTTGTTCTTCCATACCCTGCAACCATGTCTCTGGTTTTCCTTTTTGTAAATCTAGTATTTTAAGTGTTTAGCTTGGACACCTACATTGTTTTGGTGTGCTTTATATTCTTTTGTTACATGTTCTGATTATACGCTGTCTTTTTAACATTTAAAGCATTTCTCTTAAAAAAATTATTTCTAAATATGAATATTTTCCCCTCTGCCTTCCTGTGAAGCGCGTAAGTGAATGTTTATGTGTGCAGAAACAAAGAACCGTGGTGGGTACCCTTTTTGACAAAGGAAACCCCAAAAGGAAAACCTTCGGATCTCTGCTCAGCACGTAACTTCTCTGTGACCTTTCTGACTGAGCGAAGGTGACCATGTGCTGCATCTCCCCTTAGAGCTGTCTCCAAGTGTGCCTTCTTAACTCGGAGGAGAAATGGTGGTGTTATTGTCTGGCAGTGCAAGCAATCCTCCTACTCCTGCCCTTCGGTTCGCTGCTGCTGCTGCTCACACACCTTTTTTCTCCTCTACTGTGCAGAGCTCAGTTTGTGTAAATAACATTGCCCACTTCTGTTTGGGGGTTCGGGGCTTTTTTGTTGTGTTATTTTCCATTAGCACCTGTGGATCTGTACTCGTCATATATTCACATAAGGAAAGGTTGTTCCCACCCTTCAAAACTTATAATCTAACTGCAGGAATCATGTCTTAAAGGGCTGTTTCCTGAGAGCATGTTGTGATGCAGATGATGATGTTTGAGTTTAATGGCAGGAGCCTTTCATTTTATGTGTATTCATACAGTGTCTTAACACAAGAGGTGTGGGTGAGCTTTGAAGTGTCTCAGTGAAAATAATTAGCAACAAGCATGGATAGACACCTGAACCTGTAGAAGGGCTAGGAAATTCCTGTGGCTCTTTTATTTGTATTTAGAATATGATCTCTAAATGGCCAGATTACCTTCCTGAACTGACCATCAGTCTGGAGAGGCCAAACCTGTCAATTAATTAGGAACATCCAAGGAGTAAAATGCCAAATGTTTTCAAAAGGACTAAGTATTTCTCGGTTCCTGTTGGCTGTCCCCTGCTTTAATGCTTACACTGTGTATTACAGAAAACTGCTGTACATCAGAATTTTGTTTTTTCATTTTGTTTATATTTGACTTTTGCCTCCTAAGGAAGCAAAAAAATCACTAGGACTATATTAACTGTATTTTATAGATCTCTGAACAGGATTCTGCTATTGCCTTTCTGGCTGAAAGGTCCTATATCTAACAGGCTTTTTTGAAATAAACTATATCATGTTATATCATACTAGAATCAAAGATAGTACGTCATTACAGACATACAAGCAAAGTTTATGGGGAAAGAAATATCTCTGTTAGACAATGTCTGTAGCTTAAAAGGGGCACAAAAACATAAATAATTTTTTGAACACGCAAGCTCTTTTTAACTAGAGTCACTAATGATAGTGGTTTTTCCTGAATAGTGATAATACTAATTAACTTCAAAGACAGAGAAAAGAGAAGGAAGGCAAAAAAAAAAAAAAAAGGTATCTTCTTTGCAGCTGTATTGGTAATATGGTTCTTTACCTCCAAAACTCATTCAGTGTAATGTTAAATCATGGAGTCATAGAAGGCTGGCGGTGCATTTAAGGAGTGACAAGTTTGTAAGTGGAACACAAGTGGACTAAAACAATGTAGCACTGGGCACCCCTTTCTGTTTCATCAAGCTGCAATGATCTACATAATATAGCCCAGTACTGATCTGGGCTGTATCTGAGTGCACAGGACACCTGCTTGTCATTAGCAGCTGAGCCTCCTGCACCACTGTAAATATCAGGGAACAAATTTACACCAGCTACAGTGTTCAGGTGTGCTTTTTCTCTTTCAGCCCTACCATAACCATGGAATACTCTCAAGTATGTGTGATTCTGTGTTCACTTTCCACTGTGTGCAACACAGCACCCTGAGGGAGCAGTAGCGTTTATAAATCCGACTTGAAGGCCAAAGAGATGAGGCTGAATTTGTGTAAAATGGCCCATCTCTCATTTCCAGGATAAAACCAGGAAACCATAACGATTAACAGTATTACTGTGTATGCAAGTATCTAAAGTTAATCTAAGTAATCTCATAGTCCTCAAAGCTGTAGTAGTAATCTGCGGGGTTTTCCCCCTACTAACGTAAAGAAAATAGTATTTAAGCTAATCTACTACTTTGGAAAAATAGACCATTAGGTGGAAAGATGCTGGCAAAGAAAAGCTAAGTGCACTAGCTTTGCTCTGAAATTTCAGCAATCTTCCTTCTAGCCTTGGCTGCCAGACTGATGCTGAAGAAAAGCTTAAACATCCTCCCTCCCTTGTGCATATTATTACATGCCTCTGGAACTTTTTTCTTCTGCTCTGTTATTCTCTTTCTTTGTGAGCTCTCACGAAAAGAAAGGGAATAGATTATAATAATATTGTAGCACCAATGCTATTGTGTTTGCAGTAGCCTTAGTCCAAGATAATGATATGATTAGCATGGCTTTTTCACTTACTGGAATTAAAGATACATGGATTTTCCTGGGATTCTGTGCTTTCAGGATGATTTTTTTTCACCTTCTTTCTTCAGCTGTATGTCTTTGCAGAGAAGTTGGAGGTTTAAAGTAGGTACAGAGCCTTCACTAATAGCCAAGGGCAAAAAATTAGTGCAACGAGTCATCACAGTAATTCCTGCAGATATTTGTGATCTATGTGTCCTATGCAACGCATGTGTTCAAAAGGGCCATTGTTCCTTAAATCACTGATGATAGTTCTTCTACATTTTTTCCCTGCAATGTAGTTGCTATGAATGAGGTTTGACATTTCCAATTTTGTCATTTGAATGGCCTCAGGGAGGCTTTGAAAAATTCGAACATGCAGAATGTGAAACACTTAACAAGAATTTTAAAGATAAACTAATAGTTCATAGTGCAGTGAAGAAGCAGACTGATTTAGTGGATTCTAGCAAACTGAAGAATTTTAGTGGTGTTGCATTACATTCAAAAAAGTTTTATTGCTTTAATTAAATTGTTGATAGAGCTATATTTTCTAAAATACTAAAACTTTTCCTCTCTTTCTTCTATAGCTTCTTTTGCTTCTTGCTGTATATAACACCCAGAAGTTGTGTGTGTTGGAAGTAGTCATAACAGATAAGCAGAGCTACTCTCTTTGCTGGGGGGGGTAAAATCTTGATCCCACTGATACCAGTGAGAATTCTGCTCTCAGCCTCAGGCCTTGAATGAAAAAAGCACCCTGGAGTACAGCTGGGTTTGAGTTTTCTAACAGAAGCAATTATTGTAACTACTCAGGGACATCTGTATCACGCTTAGAATCTCACAGGTTGTTTAAAGGGGAACAAAAAAGATCCTTTCTGAGTTAATTCAGACATTGCAAAAATGAAATAAAATCTTTTTGATATAGAGCTTTGTTTATTTCCCCCTTTTCCATTTTACAGCAAAACTTGGTGTGGTTCATATATTTGATATTTGCATAAAAAATCTTTGCTATTCTTAGTAGAAAGAAAAGATAAAATTATTTTTAGCTTATAAAGTAGAAGTAGTTTCACTTGTTGCTAGAATTTGGTTGTGTTCTGTTAAACTTTTAGTGCTCTTAATTTTGTATTTCGAAACATATATGTTTTAATGTGGAAATAATTATTTTTGCAACAAAGCAGTGCCTAGAGAGAATGAGTAATATCCACCCTCATTTCATTCCGTGTGCTTCTAATCTATATTAATTTTTTTAGTTGGTGGACTTGTGATAGCCTTTTTTGTTTTGAATGTGTGAATGATTTTCAGCTTATTTCTTTGCTTCGATAATTGCGAACGAGACTTCAGCTTTTAGATCTTGAATTTCAGTTTTGCAGATGATATTTATGCTGATGATTTATCTCAGCAGTGTGTCTTCTCTGTATTACAGACAATAGTAAATACAGCTTTGGCTCGAGGAAACCTATTCTTTTTTTTTTTTTTTTATTTTTTTTTTTTGTCTCTGTAGAAATACTGCAGCACAGTCCAGCTTGATTCTGGAATAGACTACAGGAAACGAGTGCTTCCAGCTGCTGGAAAACTTTACTACCTGTAAGTTTATCTATGATATTGTATTTGCTCTCTTTTTCCTTCTTATTAGCCAATAATTTCCTAGTCAATGAGAAATGAAAAATGCATAGTAGAATTAGCAGGGTGTGACTTTTCCTTTCTTTGCCTTCTGGTCCATTTTGTTCAGCAAACCGCCTTCCATTATGCCTTGATATTAACTTCATTAAACTACATTTTCAGTATCCACACTCGCATCATTTATAATGTGTGACTGAATAAAAACTAATTAGATTTTTTGGGGAGGTGTGGTGTTTGGAGAACTGAAGTGACAGATGGTTAGAAAGTAATGAATATCCTCTTGTAAGAGATTGCACAATTCTCTTATAATAGAAGAACATCCTTATTGTATTTAAGTAATTAAGTATTTATAGAAGTCCAATGACAAGGATTCATTTAATTTTGGGTGTTTCCAATGCTGTGGATTAAAAAACCCAACACCCTTCTGTTTTGACAGATTGTTTCTGTTTATCATGACAAAATTTCTTTAGCACTTTATATTTGCAAATCAATATATTTTAAAATATAGTCACAGTTGTGTTTATGGTTGTAGCATAAATCTGCCTAATAGGAACATCCTCTTTAATACTTTGAAACCTTTGCAATGCAAACATTTTTCTGTCTTGTGTTTTCTCTTGTAATGTTATTTAATCAGTGACAACCTGAACAAAGCAGACTACAATAGCTTAATATTAGAATTATAACGGTTGTACCTTTAAAATACTGATTTAAAAATCATGTTTCCATTAAGAAAGGTGGGGTATTTTCATCTTTGTGACGGGTGTTTGAGACCAAGTATGTCCATGCCACTTTTTAATGAAGTTAGGTGTTGTAGTTGTGTGTCTGGAAGGAGGATTACTGCTTGGTAGAATTACAACTGGTAACTCTTCCTGCTTTTAAAAGGAAATGACAGAATTTCATAGATGGAAAACAGGTCCAGTGCAGGTTCTGTATCCTTAAACTGACTGTATGAACTTGAGAAAAGTAGCTCTTGTTCTATGTTCTTGCCTGGCTCCATTTTCTCTGCGCTTTGCCGTGTCTGCTCACAAGTCCTTTTTGAAGGCACCGCCGATACCCGCGTGTTGCTCAGCACGGCCCTTGTGCTGATTGCTGCTCTCCCTGCCTTGGTGCTGCTTCCTGTGCCTGCTGCACTCTGTGACTCTGTTGGACACTTGGGGAGAGCACCTGCCATGTTCTTTTCTCACTGTCCATACTCTGAAGAAAGGAAAAGGATGTTTGGGGTTTCTAGCAGGTAATAGGCTAAACATGGTGCCTGTGGCATCAACTCTCACAGGAGAAGCAACACAAACAAGTTCCAGGAGTCGTACCCAGCCAAAATAATTCATTGTGATCTGCTGTAAAACTTGTGATCAAGTGAATGGCAGAGATTGGCAATAATTCTGTTTTATGTTCTCTTACTGGAAGGATGTTGGTTGCCTTCAGAACTTGATGTGTAAGTCATTAGGAAGCAGTGGGGGGAAAAATGATTAAAAAACCCCCATAGCTGCCAATGGAATTGGGTACTTATTTCTTTGTCCTTTCTTCTTCTGAGGGAATCTCATTCATTCTTCTATTCATACTGGTTCATCGGAGCTTTCAGCCCTGTAGAACTAGGTTAGCATGTGGGGATTTTGTTTGGTTTGTTTTAAAATTAGATACTGTACAGTATTTTGCTACAGATTTTTGAAATTTAGTGAGCAGTCTTGCCCCCCTCAAGTGAATGTTCTTGTCCAACATGTGCATGTTCATCTATTAACGGCTATAGTGTCACTGTCACATTTTTTGAGAATCCTCTTGATGCTTCATATTTTGTGTAGTCTTGTCTTCCTTTAAAATATGTAACTGAGGGTTTCTTAGAGCTGTTTCGTACTCATCTGAGAGCAATCAGTGTAACACGATTACAAGATGCCTGATCAAAGCAACTCCATCAATCTCAGTCTCAGGTGTCTATTTTCAAAACAAACTTTCTTGGCAGTTAGGTACCAATATCCACCTTAGCATCATATTCACCTATTTCTTCTGGTAGCCTTTCCATCGAAATTTCTGTCACTGATATGCATGCGCATGCACATACTCTCTGAAACAGATATAGATATACTGATATATATCTATTTATACATATACACATACACACTTTACCCTCTTTTATGGCCTTTTTGTTCTGGTGTTGTCTGTTCTTTTTCATTTATCGTTTTGTCAGAGCAATGCATCACACCAATATCAACGTTGAGAGAAACTTCTAGATTTTTACGTAATCTCCTAGCCAGAAAAGGTTTTCTAAAGTCTTTGAAATGGCACTTGTAGAAGTTTGTGGGTTTTTTATTTTTTTCCCAAACTCTTTGTATCTACAAGGTTTGTTATCGTTAAGCTTTAGCTAAAAAGTAGTTACTTCAGTTCTGCTGTTAACATTTTTAAGGTGCTTAAGGCCTAATGAACAGGAGAGTATTTGTTTAACAAGCTGGTCTTCATTTGTCAGTTAAGAGGATGTCTAGAACTGTGAAGCAGTGTGACTTGAGTGCATCAAGATCTATAAAATAAGACTTTTCACACCCAAAGAGATTACACAAACTTCAGTGAAACATTATATATCCTAGTTCTCACTTGTTGTCTACCATAACATTAATTTACTATTCTCAGCAAGAAATCTTATCTATCAATCTATCTATTAATCTTTAAGAATAAAACATTGAAAGGTTGGCTCTCTAACCTATTCAGTGATTAAAAAAAGTTCTCTGATTGGACTGATTTTTTAAATTCTTATGGCCCAGAGGATGAATGTAAACTTTACTTCAGCTATCAGCACAGATATTTTGCATTTTCACCGCCTATGGTTGATCTTTTCCCAAGTAGTATTAGGAACGGAGGTTGGGAAACTGCTAAAACTGCTAATGCAGAGATCATCCTGGTATTTTTAATTTCACAGTTTAATTTTGCAAATTGTTTGATCAATACAATCGGTTGACTTGACACCCTAATCCCCTCCCACCCAAAACAAAAAAAAAAGAAAAAAAAAAAAGAAGAAAAATCTGCTTCAACATTTAATTTCACAAAGTCCCCTCTCAGAAATTTCAAAGGATACTTCTTTAGGTGCTTGACTGCCTTGCCTTGCCTTGTCTGTTTGCTCTTATTTTGCATGCAAGATAGAGCCAGAAGCCTTTTTTCCCATTGTGTACACATAGTGTTAATGGATCTGCTCTGCCTGTATCGCCTCATTACTGGAAACAGCTCAAAACACAGAAGTCTTTCAGTGTATGCAAATAAGGCAGAATCATCTACCTGAGAGTTAATATTCTCTACTTTTAAGTGTATTCTAAATGTAATGTTTGTATTTAGAGCATAACATCCTGTTCTCTTTTTTTTATGGGCAAAAAGCTAAGCAGGCTCAGGCAGCTGTTTGATGTTGGCTTCAAGTGTTATTAATTTCATATTCTATTATTCTTTTCACTGTAGCACAAGTGAAGCTGATGTGGAGGCTGTCATGGATAAGTTGTTTGATGAGCTGGCTCAGAAACAAAATGATTGTACGTAAGTTAATTTCTCTTGAAAGAGAATACATTTAGAACACAATGCCCAATCTCCACTGACCAATTAATAAGTTCCATTGCTGTATATGGGTTGATGCCACACTCAAGTGGCAGTCATTGTATCAGCATTTTGTCTAATTTATGTGTTGAATCATGTGCTATTATTCATGAAGCTATGCATTTCCTATCTGTAAGAGATGAATTTTATAGTAATTATCCAGAGAAGATTGAGTCTTTGTTCATGTTCCCATAGTAACTAGACCAAGGATTCTAAAAGTGCAAGGCAGAGAGCTGAGGCTGAATAAAGCGTGTGGAACCATTGCAGACTTCACGTTTGAAGAGCTGTGCGACAGAGTGAGTACCCAGTCCAATCTAGATCAGTTAATGCTCAGACTTTTCACAGTTTAAAAAAAAAAATTCAAACCACACAAACTTGCTATTTTCCCAAGCTGCACTAAATTAAAAAGGCTTTTTTAAAAAACTTGATTAACAGAAATATTTTTAATTTAACAGGAAAAAAACCCCTTCCTCAAAAGAACCATACTAATTTTCTTTTTAATGATATAGTAAATTCACTCTTAATTGTATCACAGATTGTCTTCAAAAATCCTACTACGGTATATGCCTGGCCTAACGTCACTGCTGGTGTATGATGGTGGTAACATATCAATATGTAAATAGCAGTCAAATGCTGTTTTTATAATCCGGGGTTTCAGTTTGATACTCTCAAGCAAAGGAGTAATGGTCCCGGCACCACTAGAGTAACACTGCCATTCCATGCTTTGGGTTCAACTGCGTGTACAAGGAATGTTTAGTCTCAGGCCTTTTCAAAAGATGCCAGATTTTGCTAAATGCTGCCACATTCTCTGCTTAAACACGTGAGATGTGAGTCTTGAAAAGTTCTCCTTGTATTTGACCTCCAGTGGGTTGGAAGACAATTCCCTAGGAGTGGCATTGTACTTCAGTGATCTCTGTACTGATGTCTGAAGTTATCGTTAAATGATCACAACCCTAAACTGGGCCAATAGCACTTTTGATTCAAGATGGTGACCTCTCTTTTGGTGATAACATTATGCTTTCACTTCCTTGCAGCTACCGAGTTGATAACTATTTGGACAAAAATGTCACTGGTTGTGTTTCAGACTGTAGGTTTTAGACTGTTGGTTTTCAGTTTCAGACAAAACCAATAAGCCATTCGTAAGAGTGGGAGTGTGTTATGGGTAGAATACCTTGCTTTTCACTAGAGGTTTTGAGACTTTCTCTGCCTTGTGCCTCTTAAAGCATTGGGAAGCTATTCTGTCAGAAAATACTAGTACAATTCTTTGGTCCAGTAAATGCCTTATGTACTTAAATGGGATGATAAGTTGCTTCTAAGTAGAAATGCTCTGATTAGCTCACATCAGTGGCCTGAAGGTTCTCATCCTGGATGAGAATTATTTGGGGTTCAGATCATCTTGGCATAACGGAGCTGAGGGTCTTGGTTTGCACTCAGAGCAAGTAAAGAGAATCCTTATGAAATGTTAATCATTGTTTAACAGTGTTGTTCTTACATGGATCGCCCAGGCCTTGGGAAGCCTTGCTGTCTCAATTCAGATGCCTTCTGCAGATGTGTTGTGGTAGTCTCTTACAGCAAAATCCCATGCTTAAAGCTAAAACAACATGGCAGACAGGAAATGGTTTTCTTTTGACAACTTCCTCAGTCATCGCTGATTTTTCTCTTCAGATCACTGATTATCTTCATAAATATTACATGAGCATGTTGGTAAGGGGTAGCAGTGTGCTCCCTTCATAGGTAGAAAAGTATAGTCATGAACTTCAGAATTGTCCATTAAATTTGGATGAATGGCCAGAGTTGCCTCCACTGTGATTTTTTTCATGACTGTAAACTTTTGCAGTGATTCATGGCAATGGTAGAAAATTTCCCTCGGTATAAGCTGCATTTAAGACCTTGCCTGTTCTGCTGCCATTAAAATCTGCTAAAAGGAAAAATTCAGCTGTCAAGCCATGAAACCGTGTTCATGGAAAAACTTAAACATGCAGTGTCTTTTTTAAACAGAGTGGGAAATTGCTCCCACTCATGTCACAGAAGACATAGGGAGGATCCGGAAGAATGCACTGGTGGTTTAAAGCAAAAAATAACCCAAAATGAGGAGACATTCAACATGACAGGAAGTATAAAGTCATTTATATATATTCCAGTAAGCTGACTAGTAGTGGGAATGATTTGTGGAGGTATAAAGCAGAAATCTGTAGGGGACATAGCAACACGGTATTTGCTACTTTTTGTGAAGCCAAATGGTAGGTAAGTTGACAGGCATCTTAAGTGCTACTATTAAAAAAAGGGAAGTAGAATGCTGAAAAAGATGTAATGAAAAGCAAGATGGACAAAAGAAAATACTGGAGGGGAATTTTTTGGATTTGCATGGAGTGAATCTGCAGGTTTCTTTGTGTAGGATGTGGGGACAAAATCCCATGGGAAGGCAGATTGTACGAAGGGACATGGGGCAGGACATCTTCCTCACTGGAGCCTGTTGCAACCAGGGTGGAGCTTAATTGACAGCTCAAGCAAAGCCTCCAGGTAGATAAATGAAATTTAAAGTTGGTGTTGTAGGAGCTCATTAAACTTCTAACAGAATTGAAAACAAGATTTGCAGTTGGTTTTATATCAGTTTTAAGATGTGGTGACAAGCATGATAAATGGGAAGTTCTCATTAATGGGGAAAAATGAGAGATAATTGCTATTATCGAAACCTTGTGGGACAATTCATAAAATGATAATACAGAATGGGTGCTTACAGCCTGCTTAAGACAGAGTGGCTCAAAGAGGTGGAGAACAGTGTGCAACACTGAAGGTACTGGTACCTGCCTTAAAGTTAATTAATACAAGGTTCTTGAGTACATATCAGTCTACTATTTAACAAACCCAGCAGGACAGTACTCATAGGGATCTGTGGCAAATGGAGCATGAGGTGGATTGCTCCTTGAGCACTTGGCTATAAAAAGCATATAAAGAAAATATACTGTTGTATGTTATGCTGTAGATGAAACACGGGAAAAGGTGAAATGTAATTAGCCAGAAAATTGCAGATGATAATTTTCTAGCATAAAATGTACTACATCCAGTACAAGGTCATTTGGTGAGAGCTTACAGAGATGAATTCATCTAGAATTTTGTCTTGTGTAGGAACAATCTTAATTTTCTAACATTTAATGAAACCAAAAGTTATTCCAAACACTGAAGTTGCATATTCGAGTGATCAAGAAGAGTAGTTTTCAAAAGCAAAGGGGAAGTATGACTAACTGGAAAGGGATGTGTAACAACAACAACAAAAAGAGCAACACAAAAAAACCCAAGAAGGACTCTTTGAGGGGGAAGGTAGTAAAAGTATTTCCTGCATCACTGTTGAGACAGAATCAAATAATATGGAATGAATGGCAACTAGTTATGAAGTGCAGGAAAATTATAAAATAAAGATCATGGGCAAATATGCCCATTCAGATAAAAGACTTCTTAAGTAAAATTGGAGTTTTGATGTTTTATATTATCTGAGTGCTACTGGCTTATTCTTAGCTGGAGATGGATGAACTTTTAATAATGATGTGGAAAAAGGAAAAGGTTATGCAAAGAATAAGTGTTCTAGGTGAAGCAGAGTGAAATATTCATTCCACTAAAGGATAGTGAAATAATTTTCAGTCTGTAAATAGTTAACATATGTTAAAAATAGCCTGCAAATACATTTTGTATCATTGGAGTCCTGGAAAACTAGGCTGAGATCTCTGACTAGCTTCATATTTTTGATAAATGTTGGAGTGCAAGAGAAATTCCATGTCGCTGGAAGAATGCTCTGTGTATCAGTTAAAAAAACAAACAAGTAAAATTCACATGTGCATATGATGATGGGTGGAGCTGCAGGCTGTTGGTCAGGTTTTAGTCCAGAAAGGGTAATGGAGAAGCTGATTCTGGATGCATACAGTGGATGACTAAAGAATGGAAATGAAATTAATTCTCTGGTCTCCTTGACTTTATAGGAAGGGTTGAGTTTGGAAGATGCTGTTCTTATTAGGAAAGTGGCATTATGCAGTCTCAATAAAGTATTTGTTAAATGGATGGCTAAGTTAGTTAACTAACCTATAAAAAGAAGCATTGCTGAAGGTTTGTTGTTTGTAGCATTTCTAATGAGCACGTTTTTATACTAAGCCCAGTATAACAGGTTTTTTCCCCACGAGTTTTGAATATAACATAAATACTAATACAAACATGCTGTAAATACAGAGTACTGTGTGTATGGAGGGAGGAGCAGTAAAGGCAAGAATGCTGTGTGCAATTTATTTCTTATCAGAACTGATATTTCAGAGAAAGGGTTGGGGGTTTTTTTGAGAGTTTGTTTTGTTTTGCCTTTTTTACATCTAAGCACACACAGAGCCTCCTTTTATTGTGTATTGGGTCAAAACTGGGTGCCATTTTAGGAGGAGGTTTTTGTGTTGGAGCTATGTACTAGTTTTTAGGCTTAGCCATCTCTAAAATGCAGGAGCTTCAAGTACCCCATGATCTTTCCTGGTTTTAAAGTGTCTGAAACTAGGGATGTGAGGGAGTCAGGGTCCCTGCTGCCTCTTGGCAGCTCTCACTGCCCCTGCATGTGCAGTGAACAAGGTCAGCAGCCAGCAGGGGAATGTGCCCAGTCTATCTTGAGGGAATAACCAGCTCTTGTCCTCCTCATACTTCTGGGAGTAGGCAATACTTAGCCTACAATCAGTCTGTGCAGTCAGTTCAGATCGAGTTTTTCCAAGGCTTATAACTTCCTTTGAGGCGAGTTTCACAGGATGTTTATAGGACGTTTCCCTCATACCAAGCAACCTTTCTTCCAAATTTGACATGCCTGGTCCGCATCATGGAAGTACTTACAACTTACAATATTATCTTGGAGTTGCAGTAGAATTTTTTGAGTTTTCTGGAACCGTTGTGTACCGCTGCTCACGTGGGTGTCGGTAATCATGGCAGCGTGAGCGGACAACATTGCACGCAAAACTTGGTTAATTGATTCCTTTGGCTATCCATTACCCTTAAGGGTTCCAGAAAAAAGAATAAGCTTTGCAAGAATCAACATGTGAAAGGATAGATGCTTTTGTTGTGTTGGCAAAACAGTTTATCGCTCAAGTGACTCTGCTTTCACTTTGTTGCTGCAGTCTGTCTTCTAGTCTGGTCTTGGGTAACTGTTACAGTGCGTTCCAAGGGATAAATATCCAGACCTAAAAATCTACATTTGTTAGTGTAGGATTAAGGAAATGTGTTTGAAATTTCTCAGATAATTACTTAGTGATTTTTGTAATACAATATTTCATATGAACAGCCTGTAAACCGTCTTCAATTTCACTGATGTTTCCTTCGATATAAAATCAAAATTCTAAGGGGAAATACTGAAACATTTTCCACTTTGATATCACGCGCTTTCATGAGATGTCAGCTAATACATAATAGATGAAAACAGCAAATCAGCAATTGGCAACCTGATACTATTTGTAACATCTCCTCGCTTAAGTAGAATTTTCATGATAGCTGCTTTTTAATTAATACCTGGAGACCTTGGGAGTTAGAGTTGACACCTTTCTGGTATTACAGTATTTCATTTCTAGTTTCATATGTTAGCATCAAACTTTTTCATGTCAAGAATATAAAGAGTTATTTCTGTCTAAAATAATGCATCAGATGCTGGTAATTACTGATTGTCCATTAACGTTTATAAAAATAAAATACAGAGAATATATTGTATGCAATGCTGATATGACCTGCAGTTGACTTGCTAAGCTATTGTGTGCATCAATTTGTAAATCATGATTTCCCAGTTGAGGATAATCTCAAGTTTTAGCTAACTTAGTTAATATCAAATTCATACACTTGGCTTTTTTTCTTTACTAGCTATGTGAACACGTGGAAAACCAACAAAAAACTGGATGAGAGGATACTGATCTCTTCTGGTTGCTTGAAAGCAAAGGAGAAGCAGTTTTTCAGACCTGACACGCCAGGGTTTATGTGGCAGTGTGGCGTGTGGTGGTCTTTGTCATGGGCATGAAGCGGTTACCCAGTGCTAGAATGGAGCCCTGTGAATGTGCTTCTCCAGTGTAACCAGCCAGGAGGACTCTGCTTGGTTTTCACCAAAATGTTTTTTATCGTGCCACCTTTTCTAAGGCCCCATAAAATGTAGCCACGGGTGGCTGGGACAGGCACTGGGCAGCACAGGGACATCCAGTTCCCAAATTTTAATGCTAACATTGACTTCTCCCATTCTTTGGGGCCTTTAATTTCTTTCTTCCAGTTTCTCCATCTATACGATGAGGAAAACACTACCAGTGGTGTTAAATTCTTGCAAAACATAATTAGTTAATTTGTTAATTGAGTTAATTGTGTTAAAATGTGTTAAAAGTTAAATGTGTTAAAAGATCACCAGATATCTTTTAAAATAAAATGTATATATTAACTTGGTTTTAAAATCCC
Organism: Mohoua ochrocephala; assembly: GCA_013398855.1. Classification (NCBI taxonomy): domain Eukaryota; kingdom Metazoa; phylum Chordata; class Aves; order Passeriformes; family Acanthizidae; genus Mohoua; species Mohoua ochrocephala. The sequence continues at coordinate 95,581 of VZTA01004164.1, forward strand.
TGTATATATACACACAATTGTGCAAATATAAGCCTTATTCCATTTTAGTGCGTTCGCACATGAAGAACAGCGTTCATTGCACCTTAGAAAAAATCACCCTCTGCCAGTCCCCTTTCTTCACTTCCCTTTTAAAATTTTCCTTGAAAACTGGTAATCGTGACAGTTTGATCTGGTGTAAATAACGCAAACAACAGTGTACCTTCTGTGTGCTCTTCCATGGAGCTGAGGGAGTCGGGAGATCCAGAGTGGGTCTCGGTGCTCCCCTGCCTTGTGCGCAGCAGCTGCTGCCCTCTGCCGGGAACGCCGCCTGCGGACCGCTCGGGCGTGGGAGCCTGCTCCTCACAGAGGCTCAGCTGCTTTGGTTCATGGATCATGTAGGCTTCCCATTAGGTGATCTAACATAGCCTTTCATCCCACTGCCCAGTACCAACGAATGTAGTGTCTTAACGTGAGAGTAACCATTAGCAAACATATGATAGCGTAAAAACTCTGAAAATAAATTTAATATCAGTATTTATGTTGTAAAGGGGTTTTTTTCCTAGTAGTTATTTAGTGTTTCTGAAATTGACCAAATAGAATTTTTGTGTAGATGAGCACAACAAATAAGAGGTGAACAGTTTCTGTTGGGTTGTCGTTCCATTGCAATAGGCACGCTGTACAGACCGGGAGGAAGATGTAGTTCTTAATTTGAGTAGCTCGCACCTCAAAAGGAAAGATGTAACTAAGCTTCAAAAAAAAGAAAAGAAAAAACTCACCATTTTCAAATGCATCAAGTGATTTAGAAATGCAAGTGTCTGCTTTTGTCAGCTGAACGTCTGCCCTACATGGTGACATAACTCAGCTGCATTTGCAGCTCAATGATTCTGAATAATTTTGAGGGAACTATCTTCATTAAAAGCTGCTGAATGTATCCACAGTATTTTTTGGTGTCATCTTTAGGATTGTAGGATTGTCAGGTATGGGTGTAAGTAAACATACCACGGGTAAGCACTATTTTTAGTAACCTTTTAGAATCATAGTTTCCCTTAGTTTGTGATCTCAGTTTTATTCCTAAGAGATTAACTTTTGCAGTTTAAGCTCTAGACTGAGAGTCTGTATTTTATTAGCTACATTTGCTTTAAGGATTCAATCAGTTTCTCTACCTCCTCCAAAAGTTTGCCTTATCTTATTCATGAGCATGTTTTATAAAATAAACTCACGAAACTTATTTCAGGTGGAAATATTGTAATACAGTAATATTGTAATAACCTCCTTTCTGTTTTATATTTTATGTGTATCAGAGATTAATTTTTAGAGAGCACTCCCTTCAGTGAAAGCTGCATAAACCTTGAGGGTTTAGATCCTGTCCTTTATAGACCAGGAAATACAAGACTTTTGAAGCTGATTGTAGTTTTAAGGGTTTGCCTGTTTTAATTTAATTTTTTGTTTCTTGAATTCTTGAATGTACTTCTCTCTCTTTTTTCAAAGCTTTGTTGACCATGGTTTTGAAATCTTAACAGTAGGTGTAAATATTTAAATAGACCTATAAATTTTTTAAGCCTTAACTATTTTTGGAGACCATTTCATTGATAATGCTATACTTTGGAGTTGGAACTGGAAATTTAGCAGTGAGAGGTTTTAGAGCAGAAACATGCCTTTTGCATTCTTCCAGTATTCAGCCAGCTTTGACCATATTGTTTAAATAAATACGTAAATAAATAAAAGAACTGGAAATTACAAGCATCTTCTAAAGCAGAAGAGCAAAGATCTGAAACAACTTTCCACTATGAGAAATATGACTAAAAAGCTTTTGCTGTAAGAACAAGCAAAATTACTTCTTAACAGAATTCTGTGGTCAGATAACCTGAGATAACAAGGGGCTGTGCTTGATCCAGAAAATACCTTCACCTCCAGGGTTTACAGATCTTAGATTCTCCTGGTTGGAACTAGATGATCTTTAAGGTATCTTCCAACCCAAACTGTTCTATGGTTCTATGATTTGCACTGCCATCAGTATCTTTAAATTTTTAAACTGAGTTAACCACGCTCTACCTCCTTCCCATTTTTATTTGACCTTCAGCACACTGTGGCATCATATATCATGCCTTGGGTTTTTCTGTTCCTTTCCTGGAGTTATGATTTTGACATACTATCTCAGTGCACTCGTGGCTCTAGTGAGCCTCGCTAGAGATAGTGCGTTGTTCGTTTGGAAACAACAGAGCTTTTTTGTTTTGTTTTGTTTATACTTAATGATTAAGTTGTAAATACTATCTGGTCTTAAACTGTGTGTTGGTTATAGGAAGTTTTGGAGTGTTAAGAGTGTCTGCACAAAATTATAGTTACTGTCAATCATGAGTCTTTGGGATTGGCCACAACTGGCCCTGGAATATCTTGCAACATCAACAAAAAATATATATTCTCTTGAGATGACATATCCTTTTCTGTCACATGTAAAACATTCCATGTTCTTCAGACAGTCTCTAAAAGGTGATATACTGAGCCACTGATGAGTCAACAAAGAAAAAAGATGCTTTATACTATAATTAAATGGACTATATAATAGAAACAGGACACGACTAACTCTTAAAACAGCCCACAGAGAGCTCCAGATAATAAACATCCTGCTTGAACTGAGATGATGATAGCTGAAAATGCATTAAGTAGACAGAGAAACAAAAACAAATGAAGGCGAGAACTCAGTCAAGCGGGCTGAAGTGGAGTAAACACTTTGTCAGGAGTGTAGCCCATGTTAGTGCTAATGTGTTTTGCATTAGTATGATGCCTATGAAATACTGACTCTTGGCATCAGAGACAATGACAAAAATCCACAACAGTTTTCCAGTATATACACATGCAGGAACAATAACACCATAAGAAAGATTCTTATCTGTTAATGTTTTGAGTTTTTGAAAATAATATCATAGCATGTGAAAGAACTAGTTACAAATGGTAAGTGACAGTCATTACATAAATGTCTTATTGTTCTGCAACCTTTGATCAATAATTGACGAAACAAAAGAGATCAGACAGTACCAGAAACACACACCAAATGCAGTTATTTTTAGAATGTTATTCAGAGGATGAGATTAATCAGGCTAAACTTTTAGTAAGAGGATTACATATATATGTATCAATATTAGGAGGATTTGTGGCTTCATTAGCAACTTCAGAGGAAGAAATACCTTCATGTATGCTGCTACCTAAAGTGAAATACTTTCTGTGACTGGTTGAGATTCAGAAAATAAATGTCAGCCCTGGAGGGTTATACAGAGGGCAGTGCTTGTGTGTCTAAAATTGTGTGCCTCTAGTCCTGTTACCTATCTGAGCTGGTGGTGTTGGCAGTCAGGACCCAGCCAGTGCTTGCTGCAAGGTGAGGGAAAAGGGCCTGAAGGCAGTAAGGCAGCACTGTGAAGGTGAGGGGAGGGCTGTGGGCTGCTGGACCAGCAGAAATTTGCTCCTTGGTGGAGCTTCTGTATATGAACTGTACAGCCAGAGCTCCTAGCAGTGGCACAATCTAGCCTTGAACCCATTTCCCCATCTGTGTTCCCGTGTGGCAGAGGTGGTGCATGGGTGCTTGTGCCAGCCTCGTGCCAGGTTTAGGGTGCAGCAGGCCAGTAAGAATGTGAGTTGAGAAGCTGTCAGGGTACCCCTGCAGTGTGGTATCTTGTGTTGGGAGCATTTTGAGTTAGCTGGTGGGTTAGACCAGCTTCGAAGCAGTTACAGGCAGCATGGAAACTGGGCCAATAGCCAGGTTAGAGGTATACAAAAAAGGCCTTTAATCTGTCACCAGAGCATTTGCAAATTTGCTGGTGGTTCCTTCTTTTTACACTGAGTAAGGCAGAAGGAAATTAGAGGACTTCCCAAGACAAGAGTAAGTCATGTTGGGAACAAGATTAAAAGCTTTGTCTTTCATCTCCAGGACTGTCTCTAAACTCCAAAAGCAGGGAGTTTGAGAACTCCTCTATGTAAGGGACTACAGCTGATATCAGCTGAGCCATATGTTACAACATTCCAGTTGGGCCTCACCAGACATGAGTCTTGTCAGGGAGGTACCAAATTTGCTCTATTAAAGTACTCACATGCTGCTAGGCTCAGATCTTTCTGAGTGTAAGATTTTGGAGTCTCCAAAGGCACATTTCTGCCAACATTTACAGAATGTTATCACTTAGTGTTGGTGTAGATGTTTCAGAAGTTCTTGTTAAAGCTTGAAATGATCTGCCTTTTATGCCCTTCATAAGAGGAATTCTTGCATTGCTTGCTTTTTGCACTGCTGAAGTAGATTGAATTCCTGCTTGACTGTGATAAAGATGCATATTGTAACCTTCTATGAACCATGATTTTATGTCTGTATGAAAAGCAATATAAGTATTACATCTTTCATTCTTCCCATTTGAAATGCATTAGCCTTATTTTTGTCTTCCACCTGTTTCTTCCCTCTGACTGCCCAGGTTTTTCATTCTCCTGTTTGGATATCCACCAAAGTACCCCCCAGGTTCTTGGCTGTATAGCTCATTAGTTGGGCACTTCAGTTGGCCCACTTTGCGAAATTTTGGAAGCTTAAAGTTTTAGTTATATATGTATTTATTTTAGGAATCAGCTTCTAATATTTGATACTTTGAGATGAGGAGAGTGTGTTGGTATGGTTTGTGTGAGAAAGCGTGTCACATTGGGGCAGGGCAGAACAATTCCTCAGGGTTTTGGGTTTTGGCAGAAGACTGCTTGGGCTCTTCATGTGATAAAAGAATGAATCAGCATAGCAGTGATGTCTGTAATTTCTTACCTAAGGAGAGACATGAGAAATTCTTACCTTTCTCATGTACAATGAGATCACTGCTGTTCTCCCTTGCAGGTACTCATCACAGAGGCATACTTGATCTCCTCTGTGTTTAACAGTACTCCAGTCCTAAGTGTGGAATAAAATTACCCTTGCCTAAACTATTTGCTTATCATTAATCTTAAAATCTCCAGCAGCATCCTGGTTGTGTTGCTTTTAGTGCTCCCATTGTTTTCTTTTGCACTTGATACTCTGGCTGTCCAGATGTATCACTTGGACCTGGTGGCAAGGTGTCCAATGAGTTAGCTCTGTGTTGTTTCCATCCATCAGTTCCTTTTGCTTTCTCGAACCTTTTCCTGCTTTATTTCATCAGAATATTTTTAGTTCAGCTACTCTGGTTTATCCAGATGGGATTTTGGTGTTTTCAGAGGTGTTGAATGAAGCTTTGCTGGTGGCCCTCGCAGTGATGAGTTTTTGGTTTCTTGTAAGTCCACAGTAGTAACTAGGAGACTGAAATGGAGGGAGAAAATAAGCAGTATATATAATTCTGAGGGGAGAATATAGCATATACTGCTCTTAAACAGTGCTCAAAAGAACTGAAAGCTTTTGTAATAATTCTTTTCCATAGATGCTACAGGGAAGTTGCATGCTTGGGAATGGCAAAGCAGGGTGATTCACGAGACTGCAAGTGGGAGAGCGAGAGGCTTTAATACCTGCCTGGAAGGTTAGCTTATTCCCATTAATTTTCAGAAGAATTTTTGGAATGCCATCAGGGCTTCTCTCTCCTGTGCTTGTGTAGAGACCATTTCTACAAGTTTTTTTATTCTAGCATCTAAACAAAACCCAAAGTCCTGTTCATGGGCAGCTATTAATAATTGCTCAAAGTAACTTCTTGCGGAAGAGTTCTAGTTAAGAAGTTACACATGGCCTACAACAAATTCGTCTAACAATTTCAGTTACAGAAGATATTTTGTATTTACTGGTTTTAAGATAGTAGCAGTATTGCAGTGCTTTATAACAGTATTAAAGTGTTGGTACAGCACATGGTACATTTCATTAGCTGGGAAGGGAGTTGTGACCACGCACAATGCTGCTGAACTTGCTCTCTGCCGTACTTGCAGACAAGATTCTGAAGTATTTGCACAAGTAAAACTGATGGAACGAGTTCAGGAGTACGAATTTTAATAGCTCATGATAAAGTACTGCCTGTACTGATAGGATAGATCTTGCAGAAGAAAATATCATTCATGTAATGAAAAAGTAATTTTAGAGGAATGTACTTGAATGAGCTGCTATTATTTGTGCATATTTTCTGTTGATGGTTTAGATACAGAAAGAGAAACTAATGAGTTCTCCTTGAAGATTTTTATTTCATCATTACAGGAGAAACCACAAACAAAGGAACTGCTGCAAAACTGTATTTTTGTCTGTTTCCTCTTGCTTTCAGTACTTAAAACATTATTCGGTCTGGGTTAGTCCTGGGTGAACTAAATGCAGATCTACTTAGGATTTAGTAACTAGCCTTTGAATTTGCATTTAAAAATCTTGCTGCTGGAAAGCATCCTAATAGCTATTCAAACTATTTATGCTTTAGTTTGAAATCATGTCTTCTATGGATTATAGTTTATAGTGATTATTTTATTTGAGGTTGTCAGAGAGAGGCCATAATGTTGTCTGGGCACAGAAGAGCCACATTTTTAACTTTCACTGTTCACGGAAAGTCAGCAGTATGAACACCCACATGTACCTATGTCCCTAAGGGCAATCGAGCATTCCTCAAGCGAGATACGATGGAATAAAAATGAGAATATGATCAGGACTTTACAGCTCTCTTCTGTTACTGTGGTATGTCAAGGTACAATGTTTGTGTCACTCTATCACGGGTTTCCATTTCTTATGGTTTGTTTTGTTTCAGCCTCTTGGAGCCAGCGACTATTTGGAAATATCAAAGCATTTTGACACAGTGTTTGTTCGTGACATACCACTCCTTACAATAGCAAAAAGGACACAAACTCGTCGTTTCATTACTCTGATTGATACCTTTTATGAGCATAAGGTGAGAACCAAGCCTTTCCTGTATGTATAGGAATAATATTGGGAGTCCTAAAAGTGACTGTTACAATTGGTTAGAAGTCAGGGTTTCTGTAGTAATGGTTTGGAAAACATAAGCAGAATGAGCTAGCAGTGCAAAGAAACATCATTCCAGCCTCACAAAAAAAATTGGCCCCATTGAAATAAAGGCAAATAAACAGGTTTTTTTTTTTGTTGTTTTCTGTGAGTATTAAGCATGAGCATAAATATAAGCCTGAGCTCATTTGCCTTTCTTGAATGGGAATGTTCTTTCCTAACCCAGGAAAACAACAGAAGCCATGTCATTATTTTAATAATGAAAGATTGTGCTGCCAACTGTGCTGGAGTGAATTGAAGTTTTTTAGATTTTAATCTGTATGGGCAGTTGGTCAGGAATCAGTGCCTTTTTGATCAGGAAGGGGGAGTTAATAGCACAGTTACATCATAAAGTTTAAAGGAAACAGTCACTGTAGGCTTTACATTAGATTGCAGAATTGCTCATGGAATAATAATGGTAAATGCAGCACTTCATGTGGATTTACAGAGATTTCAATCATGGAAGCAAAATCAGCGTAACTAAAACAAAGGGAAGTTCCTGTTTAAGGTGATTTTTTTAAAAGTGATGCAAGATATGAAACACTATCTTATATGTGATCGTATTTGCACACACTGAAACATTTATGCGGTTGGGAAATGTCAGTTGAGGTTGGTTCTTATCAAGAATGTTCTGGCATTGGCTGTTGATCAGAAAGGCCCCAACTCAGCGAGGTATCGAACTAACTCAATGTATGAGTAGTCTCATTCAAATCAGAGTCATTCAAATCAGCCAGATGCTTTATGCTTTATGATTTGAAAATGGACATTTGCTAAGACAATATGCTAATATTAAACTAAAGCGTTAGAAATAGGGGGATGGTCTGCTCTTTGTTCGTGCTGTCATTAAGAATTGCAGTCACTTTCCTCCATAGGAAAAAGACAAGTGTTAAACTCCCATCAAAAGTAGCTGGGAAAAATACCTGAGTATATTTGTGGATGCCTGTCCACAATGCAAACATCTTGCCTGCGTGCTCTCAACAAGAGTCTCCTTCTGTAGTATTATTTCAGTCTGTCTTCATTGCAGTCCCCCAGAGATACCATCTCTCACTGCACATTGTATCTCCTCCCAGCAGACATGAAAACAGCATCATCATTTTTACTAGCAAATCACTTTTACTGGAGTAGCACAGATGAAGGCAAGAAAGGCTTCACTCAGCCTTCTGGGAAGTTTGGAATTTAAGTGTTCTTTAAATAGTGTAGTGTATCTACCCACTGAGAGGACTCTCACTATGGGTGCAAAGTAAGCAGTGGTTACTCTACAGCTGTTATTTTAGAAGGTAAACTTTATGGTGAACTCATTGCCTGTGTAGCAGATATTCTGAGTATTTGATAGCACAGTTCTTCTCTTCTCTGAGTAGAAGTTACATCAGTTGTTATTGTGAAAAAGATCCTCTAAGGTTAATATTCCATCTGACTAAGTCAGGTAAATCTGTAACAGCAGGGCTAGTAAGAGAAAGGAAAAACACTGGGGAAAAACCACTGCGGTTTAATTTTAAGTTTGCTTTGCACAGATCATGTATTTTATCCCGTTCCTGTAAAGCCCAAGTGATGATACTGTTGCCTGTTTTCCTCCTCTCAGGTGCGTATTATCTGTTCTGCGGCAGCTCCTCTCCAAAGCTTGTTCCTGGTGGAACACGACAGTGGTGAACTGCAGGACAACAGAGTGTTGATGGATGACTTGGACTTGAGCCAGGTACATGATTTTAATGCCATCTCCCTTTTGTAACAAAATTTGGTTTAGTCTAATAATTGCAGCAGCATTTTAGGAGGGGGAATCAAGAAAACATTTAACTAATGATTTGCTGCTTTTCCTGCAGTGTATCTGTCACTCTGATAATTACATGTTGTGCTACTTATTCATAGTCAAAGAAAATGTCACAATATATAGAATCATTTTGTGTAAGTTTTAGGGTCATTTTGAATGTTAATCACTGTATCCGTTCAGTCATATATGAAAATGCTGATTTAAGTTTAGCTTCTACATTTAAAATACAGAAATAAACGATGGTTTGGTTTGTTCTTCCTCTTCCTAGAGTCCCGAACAGCCTCACAAGTCCTCATAGACAGTACTACTTTGCATCTTGCTTATTCTGTTTTTCTTTTTCCCTATAGCTCAGTTATTGCTAATGACTTTTTAAATAATTTGTTTAAATTGGTGTACAGTTAGTCAACAAAAAAGGGAAAATAGATGGTTAACCTGTCATTGTGTTGTTTTAAAACCAAATTATTCTTTTTGCTATATTCCTTCACAGATTACCTAGCTGGAATAGGCAATTTTCTTTAATTTTTGGATATTAGTTTTAATTTTTTGGTGCCATGCTGCCATCTTGTTTTGTCAAAGCCTGTAAAGCACTGAGCCTTACAGGATGCCCTTCAGTACAGCCACGTGTCTCACGGGTCTGTGGTACTGTTTTTGTGTATTGATGTAGGATTCTGCCAAAGGACTCTCCATGTTTACAGGAGAAGAGGAAGTCTTTGCCTTTCAGCGTACTCTCTCACGGCTCACAGAAATGCAAACTGAACTGTACTGGAATGATGGGGACAGAAGCAAAAAAACATAATTAAAAGTTGAATGAAATCACCAAGAAGTAAAATTTAAGCATGAAATCACCAAGAAGAAAAATTGGAAAAGCTTCGGAAAAGCACTGGAAAGCTTTTTAGCACAACTTGAATAATAATTGCACTTTATCATCTGGACCATGTTTTCTTTCATCAGTAATTTTTTGAGTTTAAAACATGAGGTCTCAGTTATTTTTCTGTACTACCTGTGTGTGGATATGTGAAATTTTGCCTTCATTTGTTCTTCTTCAAACCTGTCTGGATGTCTGGGTCCAGACAGGGGTGGTGAATGGAGTTACATCCAGCTGGTGGCGGGTCACCGGTGGGGTTCCCCAGGGCTCAGTGTTGGGGCCAGCCCTCTTTAATATCTTTATCCATGATATGGACAAGGGGATCAAAGTGCACCCTCAGTAAGTTTCACAGATGATGCCAAGTTGGGTGGGAGTGTTGTTCTGCTGGAGGGCAGGAAGGCTCTGCAGAGGATCTGGACAGGCTGGATCAATGGGCTGGGCCAGTTGTATGAGGGTCTACAAGGCCAGGTGCCGGGTCCTGCCCTTGGGTCACAACAACCCCAGGCAGCGCCACAGGCTGGGGCAGAGTGGCTGGAAAGCTGCCCAGGGGAAAAGGACCCGGGGGTGCTGGTCAACAGCAGCTGAACATAACCCAGTGTGTGCCCAGGTGGCCAAGAAGGACAATGGCATCCTGGCTTGTTTCAGAAAGAGTGTGGCCAGCAGGACAAGGGCAGTGATTGTCCCCCTGTACCTGGCACTGGTGAGGCCACACCTCAAGTCCCGTGTCCAGTTCTGGGCCCCTCACTACAAGAAGGACACTGAGGTGCCAGAGTGTGTCCAGAGAAGGGCAGTGAAGCTGGTGAAGGGTCGGGAGCACAGGTCCTGTGAGCAGCAGCTGAGGGAGCTGGGGGTGTTCAGCCTGGAGGAAAAGAGGCTCAGGGGTCCTTACTGCTCTCTACAACCACCTGAAAGGAGGGTGTAATGAGGTGAGGGTCGGTCTCTTCTCCCAGGCAGCCAGTGACAGGATGAGAGGACACAGCCTCAAGCTGCTTCAGGGAAGGTTCAGGTTGGACATGAGGAAGAATTTCTTCACTGAAAGGGCTGTCCATTATTGGAACAGGCTGCCCAGGGAGGTGGTGGAGTCACCATCCCTGGAAGTGTTCAAGAAATTCCTGGACATGGCACTTAGTGCTGTGGTTTATTTGATAGGATGATGTTTGGACAAAAGTTGGACTTGATGATCATGGAGGTTTTTTCCAACCTTAATGATTCTCTAAAATATAACTTTGATGTTCAGGAAGTTTATTTGGGATTAGAATTTTTCTGGAGAACTGGTCTACAGACAAAGTTAATGGGCTATGCAGAGTCATTTATGATGTCACATGAAGTGGGCACTTCATTGTTTATGCACTGCTTCTGTCATGCACAATGCTGCTTGCACAAAAGAAAAATCAAATGCTTTTTTTAAGAAACTCCTGATGTTGTCCATGCTAGAATCCTGGAACTCCTCTAGTGTGTTCTGGGTTTAGGGTTTTTTTTCTATTCTCTGAGTCTAGCCATCTGCTGACTTTCAGGCTCTAGGAGTTTTTTGTAATGCAGACTGCTGCTCACTCTGGTTCACTGAAAGCTAATGTTTTGAACCAAGAGAGAACCCTGAGGAGGAGCTTTAAGGTACTTGAAGCTGCACAGGATTAAGATCTCAGTAATGGATGGGAAAAGAGACCTTGATAAGACAGGGTATGTTGTAACAAATGAGTGCAAGTTCATACTCTTCCTAAATTTTGTGGTTCTTGCAAGCCTGGATATGCTGCCTCTACACCAGTGACATCTCTTCCCTGAGTTTTCTTAGGCTTCTTTTATCCAAACCTTCTACTGCTGCTAACACACCTGCCCTGACCTGGGGGGAGTAGTACTCAGTACTACTGAGGCAATTCATCATGTAGTGAATGTGTTTTATGGAAAAGATAGGATAGTAACTGGTACCTCAAGACACATCACCCATCCTCATGTTTGTACTTGGAAACTCTATTTTTGATGCACTGGTGACATTCTTGGTTTTTATCTAACTGAAACAAAACACGGTGTTATGTGTATCAGCTTATCATGTATTTTTATAATCAGTCATTTTAAGAGCATATGTAGAAACTATGAGTAGGAGAAACATGTAGATGGACTGAAAAGATTGCCCTCATTTCCTAGGGAGGAGATACGTAACACACTGTCCCCAACTTTGAGAGGTTTTCTTGGATTTTGCAACATGACCTTTTTCTGTCTGATACCAAATTGTCTCCCATCACAATTACAAAAAGCTTCTAAAAGGGCCTCCTGGGCAGCAGGGAGGCCTGGAGAGGTCCTGTGCACGCACTTTTGTTATGGAGCCACATGCTCAAGTCTGGTTTTCTGTTCTGATCCCTTCTGTTTGTCCTGGAAGTTACTTACACTGGCTCTACCTGTTCTTCAAATAATTTTTAAAACCTATATTTATAGTTTGCAACTCATGGAACTATATTATTATTCCCACAAGGATGACTACCATGGACTACCATTTTAATGCATATTTATGAAAACTCCAGTCAGAATACATTGCTTATACTTAAGAATATCCAAATAATTGGTGTATGCTTTCAGAGATTTGGATTAGGTTTCTCAGCAGAGGGACTATTGACATTGATGCATGTGTGTCTGTATACACAAACACATATGTATATTTAATTTATACATGTATATATAAATCTAGATAAAACTAATATATATAATTTAAGTGTGTGTGTTTCTGTATTTATACATGCCACTCTATACTTATCAGCCTGGGATTGTGCTGATAACTGTCCTGAAGCTTCAGCCTTGAATTGTTTTGAGTAGCATTCAAATGCCTCCTGCCTTGTCTGAACCAGAATGTGTTGTGGGAAAATGGGAGATGGTGGTGGATAACCTAAGGCACTTTGCATCTGGATATTTATTTACATTCTTTTACAAACTGTTTATATGTTTAGCCTGTATGTCCTTCTCTGTCAGGCGGTACATGGGAAATGTGTAATCTTGCAGAACACAGGTGACATGTCTGGGACATGTGAGAGAGGAGGTCCTGGCAGGTTTGGCATTCCCACAGAGACTGCCTTGGGCCAGAGAAGGGAGGTGTTTCCCCAGGGTCTCTGTGGGTGATGACCAAGCTCCTTTAACCAGGGGATCTCTGTTTGTGTTCAAACTGGTGCTGCTTTGCCCATTGGTATTGGAGGCTTTTCTGCAGTCTGATGCAGAAAAGATACCCCAGGTATCTCAGATACCCCAGGTTTCTGGAAGCTCCTAAATGCAGTGGGACTGATGTACCATTGAAAGCCTCTGAGGTTGTAGCTGACCACTGTCAAAACACAGGAGGGAAGTTCCCAAAAGCTTCCAGAGCCAGCACCACTTCCGGGACATATGGCTAAATAAAACCATAGAGCAGTCTTTCCTTGGCCAGCAAGGAAGCTGGGAGTTGGGAGTCACTGGTAGGTACCACCAATACTCAAGGAAATGAAATGAGGAAGATTCCAGAAATGTTTTGAGGCTGAAAACAGGAAAAGTTGCCTAAATCACTGTGCTGTATTCGTGACTGTGCTGCAGAGGGAGGTTTGCCACTTTTGGGTCAGGTCCAGAAGGAGAAATTGATCGGACCAGTTTGTCAGCCAGCCCGGATGCCAGGGCAGAGGGCCCCCCAGTAACCACAGAAGCAGCACACTGATGCCCATCCACCTCCCTGAAGAAAGCGAGGCCCTATTTGCTTATTTTATGATGCTGTAGCATGTATAAAGCCTTTTTCCAGTGCTGAGCTGGGGGTGCTGCTTCTGGGCTCAGACACCTTCCAGGCAACTGGTGCCGGCCAGCATCTCACTGGACACCATGGACAACAGTGGTTATGTCACACCCCAGGGGTGCTGGGCCACCTGTGCTCCCAGCTGTCCCGTCCCCTGCTGCCTGCTACTGTGAGACAGCAACAGTCCGTGACTTTTTATTCCCACATTATACGGTTATATTTGCCAAAATGTAAACAGTGAGATGCCTGTGAGTAAATTATGCACTCTCCATAATGGCCTTAAAAATTGCTGGATTTATGCTGGATGCTTCTATCCCAAGTTCAAGTCCTGGCTTTTTAGGTTTTTCTTTCCTTGTGAATTCATGTCATCTCAGATCTGCAGCAGGTTTTTATTTCCTTTAGTCGTTCAGCAAACATTATTGACAAGTTATTTTTAAAGGTCTTTTCAAGTGACCTTTATTGATGTGGTATGATATTTTGCTGTCATAGGAAGTAAAATCCTTGGGATTATGGACCATGTGAAACACTTCATGTTTTCCAAAGGTCACGTCCTGGCTGAGAATCTCTCAACTAACTTCTTTCAAATACTTTATTAACCAAGGAATGTTCACAATGCCCAAAAATTTAACTTCCTTTTTTTTAAACAATAAAGAATGCAATTCTGTCTTTCAGAGTTACTGTTCTTCAGTCTTTGTTACTGTGCAGATTGAGGGAACAATTGCAGTATTTTGGGTAGAACAAGACAGCCTTCCAAAGACTTTGGAGGAATTGAAGATGCACTTTTTGCTGTTGCTGGTTTTTGATCTGAAAAGGAAAAGCATTAATGGCTTTTTCTTAGTAAAGGTGTTTGTGATGACACTACAGCTGGATAGATGTCACCTATTTTGCAGCAATCTAAACATGAAAAAAAGCAACTGACCAGGTTTCAAACAGTGCCCAGCACGGTCATCAGCTGTCTGACAGGGAGGAGGAACAGTGTCTCTGTCAAGACCCGGCTGACAGAATTAAGATTCAGGATTTTTCTTCCTGCAGTTGCCTGGATCTGAATACACCTGGTGCCTCAGTTTCCCCGTTGATAAAATGGGAATGATGTTACTTTCTTACTTGCTAACTCTGGAGGGCTGCCAGGCTTCCCTCATTAATATTCTAAGATGCTTGCTGAGGCTCTGGGATGAAAATACTTCAGTAGAGTATGTAAATAGTGCAAAAAAAAAATTTACCTACTCAGAGCGGATTAGTCTCCTTGTTTGGGTTACAGAATTAATGTCATCCACTAAACACCACGTGCCTCTTCATAGTGATTTTGTTTTAAATAATGCATCTATTTTAAGAATCTATTTAAAGAAAAAAAATTTGAGGTTTGTGATTAAAACCGTAAACCATTTGTGTAGTTTCCCTTTTACTTGTAATGAAAAATTTCCTGTATGATTCATAACAACCTCAGATCCTATATATGTGAAATACAGTGGCTTTGTAAATTCTGTTGGGATTTTCCTTGTATATGGAGAATATTTTTTAAAATATGTAATTTTGAATCTATTACAAACTGAACACCATCAAATCCTTCTGTTTTTTGAGAAGAATTTATCTTGTAATAAAGGAAAATTAATAAATCCAGCTTTTATAAACATGTCACTTATTCATGCTATTTTTAGGTATGTGTTCTGGATAGACGAGCCCACTGTTAATTAGAATCAGAATGTTAAGGGGTTAGAATGGACCTTTAAGAGCCTCTAGTACCAACCACCCCTGCCATGGGCAGGGACACCTCCCACTAGACCAGGCTGCTCAAGGCCTTATCCAACCTGTCTGGGACCACTGCCAGGGATGGGGCATCCACAGCTGCTCTGGGAAACTTGTTCCAGTGCCTCACCACCCTCACAGTAAAGAATTTATTCCTAATAACCACTCTAAGCTCTCCCTCTCTCAGTTTAAAGCCATTCCCCCTTGTCCTGTCACTACATACCCTTGTAAAAAGTCTCTCTCCAGGTCTCTTGCAGCACCCTTTAGGTGCTGGAAGGCTTCTGTACCGTCGCACCGGAGGCTTCTCCAGGCTGAACAACCCCAACTCTCAGCCTGTCTCCATGGGAGAGGTGCTCCAGCCCTTTGATCTCCATGACTTAGGGTGATTGGTTTTTCTTAGATCTCTATATCCAGAGGGCAAACCTGGACTGGCAGCACTGCCAGCTTGCCTGTATGAGCTGTAGCCATTGCCCTACACATGGTTCAGCTTTTGGGTAGGGATATCCAGGGCTTGTCAGAAAGGTCCTCCACCAGAAGCAGTTTAGACTTGTCTGCCTCAGTTACTGCTGCCAGCAGCCCTAATTTTTGGGTTTGGAACCCTTTTTTCCACCTCTCTGGCTCTTTTCTCCAGCAACTTGAGGGTGAGACAAAATAGCAGTGTGCAAACGACAATTAAAGTGCTTTTTTTTCCCCTGTAATTTGGGATTCTTACTGTTCAAGATGTGCTTTTGCTGTCAGCCAATTAGTTCCGTGGTTAGTTGTTACAGGTTTTGCACAGCTTGGAAAATTGCCCAGGGAAGCAGTTAGTTAACATGTGGGCTGGCAGAGAATCCCCACACTGAAGGGCTGGGAGGCTCTGAGGATCACGGCAGCTCCCCAGTGCAAGTGTCCTGAAAGAGCACCTCTTAGTGTTAAGAATGGGAGAACACTGCTGCAGCACGGCTCGTATCCATGGATGCCAGTGGCAGGCAGGCAGTTCTTGCTGGCAGATGGGAAGCAGCGTTTCACAGTTTGGACTTGGGAAACCAGTGGTGTAAATTTTTTAGGCAGGGTTAAACTTTGGGCCTATTTCTATACCTTTTACTGCAAACATTGTATTTTCCCATTTATTGAAGAGGGATGATGTAGTATTGGAAGTCAAGCAACCAACTTGCTCCAGTATCTTGCTTGCAGCATTGTGGTATCCAGTGTTTGAGAAGAGCGTCCAGAATGGGAAGTCTTACTCTCCCATCACAGATTCACACAGGTTTGTGAAGGAAGAGGCTCTACCCTCAGCAATGGTTGCATGCCTTGTCACTCATGTAAACACTGGACCCTTCTCCAGATCAATTTAAGATCCTGTTTTTCCTTCAAATGTCCTGCAGCAGTGAGCTGCCAGGGTTTAATCAGAAATTTTGCTAAAGAAAAAGTCCCTTTGCTTTGCTGCCTCTTCTGAAATCCTTCAAGAACAGGTACTGCCAATCTGCCTTTGCAGCTTTGTTTGTCCAATGGATGTTTCTCTTGTGTCACTCTGCTCCATTTCCTCTCAGAGATGAGCAATCCCCAACGTGTCCACCTCTTGTCAGTGAAGATTGCTGCTCATCCTGGGATACTTAATCTTCTCTTGTTCTGTATCCTCATTTCTGATGTAGAAGCACAGGTTTTTGTGTCTCAGCTTCTCCAAGACCCCTGGGCTTAGTGTTTCCTGCTGCTTGGCTTTGGGCCTCAGGAGCTCTGGCACATAGGAAATACAGGGTGTGGGGTCTGGGGGTGCACCCATGCCCCTGCAGAATGAGAGACATTTCTGGCCCTTGGGTTTGGGGCGCTGCCTGCTTCTGCCTCTGTGTCTGCCCAGAAGGGGGACTTGCAGTAGCAGTCCCTAGTGCAAGAGGAGAGGGAGGATGGAGCAGATGGAGGATGCAGGCCACTTGCTCCCTCTCCAGCCTTCTGCATTCTCCACATATTTGTAAAACAACTTTTGTTTTAAATTGAATTGATTTCTAAGAGAGCCATTAAAATACAGAAATGCTTCTCACTGACCTAGTACTCTGCATTCATGTTGGTAAAATTTTGGATGTGTTTCTATAGTCCTCCCGCCAGTTCTTTGTCAGGGTGAAGGGTTTAGTTGGCTCTGTTAATCCACTCTCTAGCTGAAATTGTTCATTTAAATCGTTATAAAAATCTACTCTTTTCCAATGCGAATCCTATATTCCCAGATTTGAGTACTGCTGCCAGTGCAAAGACTTCAAATTCTCTGAGTGCAACCACACTATGTCAGTCCAAAGCCAAATTACAAACACTTATCCACAATTCCCCTTACTCAGCTTTAAGCTAATTTTTCCAGCAGGCAACAATAGCCACAGAAGTATAGGGGAAGATTATTACAAGGGCTTAAGAAATGGTTAATCAATTTCTTCACAAGCTGTGGGGTAATTCTACCACATTCTCTGATTGCAAGGAGAAAAACCTTCAGTTCTGTTACTTAATATATTTTTAGCACGTGGTTCTTCAGTGTCACAGTAATTAAGAGCAATCACAGCCACTGAAAGATGAAGCGTGGAACAAAAGATCAAGTAATTGTTTGAGCTGAAGTCAACTGAACCAGGAAAAGTAAATTCACCGACATGAAGTAAAAAGCTTTGAGTGCTCTGGTCTTTTACAATTAGCAAAGGCAAACACACTTGTGTAACTTTTTCTACATGCAGTGATGGATAATGTTCAGGGCACAACGTGATGTGTTGGGTGGTGAGGTTTGTTCCCGCAGGCCTGTTCAGAGCATCTCTTATATCGGGTCTTTCCTGTAGCTGAGGTATGATGTGCCCAGCAACACTTCCCTGCTAATCGAGGTCCACACACTGTAGACAGCTAACGAAGTTCCTCAGGGGGCAGGGGGAGCAAAGTTGGTTGAAAACACAGGCAGAGGACCAGCCTCCTCCAGTTGCAGTTGATATCTCCCAAAAAATAACATTTCAGAGGCCAGTGGAGAGAGGAGCAATTACTGTCCAGCAAAATTACAATCTGAATGGGCTGCCATTTTCAGTGCTTCGCTAGGATGGCTGTGATTGCTATAGAAACTTCTGAAAGTGAGACAGAGAGGTTTTCCAGCACTGGAAATTGCGAATGGAGAAGGTTAGACTGGGTGCAAAGCCCATTCAGTCAGGCAGCTGCCAATTGAGCCTCTTTGCCAAGTAGATTGTAGGAAACGCTGATTAAAATTTCCACGGAATGCACCAGGCAAATTAAATTTCAGTCACAGCCGGCTGGGCAGTTTCGGTGGGCAGACAGCTCCAGCCTGTGGTGCACCTGGGCTCGCTCTCCCCCTGTGGCCTCTCCCATGGCCACCTGCCCCTTGTGCCCAGGTACTGCAGTGGTGCTCTAACACTGATGCTGTGGCCATGGCAGCCTAAGGAACACAGGTGAGATGAAGTTTGTGGGGAAAGGTGGTAGTGACTGGTCTAGTAAGGGATGTCTGTGGGGGGAAAAAAAAGCCAGACATCATTCCAGGTGAGGAAGCAGTGTCCCTCCCCACTCCAGCTTTGACATTTCTCCCAGGGCACAAGCCCAGAGATGAGGGCTGCTGCCACGTTAACCTCCCTGTGACTGGGCTGGCACCCCCTGTCTGTCTCCCCCACCCTACTCCCTGTGTTGGCATATAAACAGGACTGCTGTCTTTGAACATTGCCTGCCAATCCCTTCCCCTCCAAACAGCCTGCAGTGGATGGCTGAAACTGTCCCTTTGGGGCAGAACGGCTGGCAGTACAGCCAAAAGCCTGCCACAAACCAGGAGACAGGGCTAAGCCTGAGGGAGGTGTTGGTGCTTGGGACTTCCCCTTTTCCACCTCTTCAGCAGCTTAGACAAGCCCCTGAAATCCCCTCCCACAGTCCATCGTCCCCAGCTTTGGTTGGACACCGAGGTGCAGCTGCAAGTCCAGTAATGTTTCTTCTTAAGAAGCTGCTCTGACCTCCTTTCCATACCCCCAGTCCCCAGCCTTTCATCTGTGCTGGGGGAGAGTTTAACACCTTTCTGTGTTCATTGCTGGCCTCGGTAAAACAGCTCGTCACCCTTCTGGCAGCAGGCTGGCAGCAGTTATTCCAGTGCCTCGCTCCCCACCAATCCCCTAAAGGAATAATGGTATTAGTAGGCTTTATCACCATCACAGTTTCATTTCCTTCTCTTTCCTGTCTCTCCTCAGCCTCCTTTGGTTTAACTCCAGGCAGTCAGCCAGAAGAGTCTTGGGCAGGTAAATGCAGACACGGGTAATGCTGTGACACAGTCACACGGCCATTTCCCTGCTCCTCCACAAGCTGGGTGCAGCCGGTGTGCCAGGCTCAGGCAGCTTCGGCGCTGTGCCCCGCCGCGTCCCTTCGCAACAGCTCCACTTACGGCCGCTGCTTTTCCAGCCGCACTTGGCTTTGAGGCAAAGCAATAAAACCATTTTGTGAAGCAAAGGAATTTCTTACCTACCTATGTCGCAGTTTCCAAAGGTTCTTCATAGGCTGTGCTTGGGAAAAAGTGTTTGCGTTTAGGTACACAAAATTATATGGCCTGCATAAATAAAAGCAATGAGATTTGTCTTGCAACGTAAGGGTGAACAGTGTAAAAAGTCGCACTTATCAAATCCATGAAATGTTTGCTGTATGGATATTTTCTTCCAGAAAAAAAAAGAAGTCCTTTTGGTAGTGAATGTAATGGGTATTTTGGTTTGGTTGTGATTCTGTTCATTTAAAATTCCTCAATACATAGTCCTTTAAAAGTCAGAGTGATTTCATCCTGTGCTCTCAGAGCACCTGAGGACAAACATCAAGACATCTGCTCAAGCCAGTGCCTGTCACTGCCTGCCCAGCCTTTTTATATACATTGGTTATTTGTTTTACTGACACCAAGCTGCTGCAGTACTGCCTGTGTATATATATTACACGTACTCAAGGAGCTACGAATGGGTTCTGCAGTCCTCGTGGCCTGCAACTGCTCCCACAGCCATGAGTTAAGAATTGGTTAATGGATGTTAATCTGTCAATTCTTGAACAATTCAGGAAATTAGTTATTGACATAATGGAGAAATTATCTGAGTGTATCACAGCAACCCATACTTGAGGACACTTCTGTCTGCTAGGGTTGACCTTAATAATTAACAGCCTTACCCAGCGCCCCAGAGGTGCTTTATAAGGCAGGAGGCTGAAGGTTAAATAGCTTCTGCGCATCAGATGTGCTCATTACACCAGTATGTCTATAATGGCTTTTCTGAAGCCACAGCAGCTTGTTAATTGATTGTTCTCATTTCACGGTCTTTCCAGAGGTCCCCTGTACCATTACAAAACTGCGCCCTTGTCCTTGCCAGATTCCCTTTTCCTGTTCAGACTAACTGGTGTGCCCTCTCCGAAGGGGGACCGCCTTCCATCCCTTTGCTTGCCCTTGGTCGGCTGTACGGCGCTGCTTGGGCACCCTCCGTTCCACTCCTCCACCTCAGCTCCTCCTTCTGTCACACCCTCTCACGCAATAGGTGCCTGCTATTTAACCACCCGCCTCCACAGCAGAGCATCCAGGCAGCCTGGCAGTTCTCCTTGGTTTGGTCCAGCATTCATTTAAGTTTTCCAAAATGAGGCAGCAGTGATGAATCAAAAGCTAAATGTTGTAAGTGACTTGGTGTGGAAGAGGAACAAGGTTTGCAAGGAGAGCACGACCAACCGGGAAACCACCATTCACTGGTCACAGCCAGCATGGCTTCCTGAGGGGAAGGTCCTGCTTGTCATCAAACTTCATTTTACAACAAGGGAACCCACCTAACTGATCAAGAGAAGCCAGTTGATGGGATCTTCTTGAATTTCAGTAAAGCCTTCAATACTCTCTCACAGGATCCTTCTGGATGAAATGTCAGGCACACAGCTGGATAAACACATCATGCCACAGGTGAGCAACTGGCTCACCAGTCAGGCACAAAGGGCTATAGGGAGTGGGGTGACATCAGACTGGTGACCTGTCACTAGTGGGGTTCCACAGGGCTCTATCTTAGGTGCTCTTCAACATCTTCGTAAATGACTGGGATGCAGAATCTGAAGGGATACTGGGTACATTTGCCGATGATACAAAATTGGGAGGAGCTGGTGAAGCCCTCCAGGGCAGGCAGGCCCTGCAGAGAGACCTCGACAAATCAGAAGGTTGGGCAATCACCCATGTGAGAGTCAACAAGGGAAAGTGACGGGTTCTGCACCTGGGATGGGGCAACCCTGGATGTAGGGACAGACAGGGGAATGAAAGACTGGAAAGCAGCGCTGCGAAAAGGGGAAGAGGAGGGACAGACACTGATCTCTTCTCTGTGGAGAGCAGTGACAGGACCCAGAGAGGGAATGGCCTGAAGTTGTGCTGCAGGGGTTAGGTTGGATATTAGGAAAAGGTTCTTCCCCTAGAGGGTGGTTGGGCACTGGCACAGTCCCCAGGGAAGTGGTCATGGCACCAAGCCTGACAGAGTTCAAAAAGCATTTGGACAATGCTCTCAGGTGCAAAGTGTGATTCTTGGGGTGGTGCTGTCCAGGGCCAGGAGCTGGACTCGGATGATCCTGAGGGATCTTTCCAACTTAGCATACTCTAT
Organism: Mohoua ochrocephala; assembly: GCA_013398855.1. Classification (NCBI taxonomy): domain Eukaryota; kingdom Metazoa; phylum Chordata; class Aves; order Passeriformes; family Acanthizidae; genus Mohoua; species Mohoua ochrocephala. The sequence continues at coordinate 117,172 of VZTA01004164.1, forward strand.
GATTCTGTGATTCCATGACCTGCTTCTCTGATCAACTGCTACAGCTGGAAATAGAAAAACTTTCTGGGCTGAGAACACCTTTGCCAGCTCATTTAGAGCTGAAGCCACTGAGCTGTTAACACCACAAGCTCCTACCTATGTCCCAGGTAAGAAATGAGCTTCAGAAGTCTCAGCCTTTGGGTCAAAATCCTCCAATGTATTTAGGTACTTGACTAGGGTGGAAGATGAGTCCCTACAAAAGAGGAGATGGACTCTAGTACCTCCTGTCTTTCAAACAGAAAAATGACTGATTTTTTGTCTTGCATATTAACAGGGTAAACAGACAGCAAAAGCAGGGCAAAGTGAGTTTCAGCAGAGCTTCCCATTTCTTGGCTTAAAACAGACACAAGTTCCCATCTTCCTATTAACTTCATTCCACAGCTCTCCCATGGAAGGGGGGATCCCCCCTTGCATGGGGGGATGTACAAAGCCCTGTTGTGCTACAGGTTCAGGGGAGATTTTACTGTTTCACTTGGGCTGAGATGCTCCTGATGAAGAGAGAGTTTAGGGAAGCTGTCAGGATTTGTGGGTCCCTTTCCTCTAACTTTGGTGCATCTACCATCAGTGACAACAGACAAGTTCAATGCTGTATTTTAAGTGAATTGAGGCACCACTGTTATCCAGGCAAAACAGAGAGGCTGGGCTAAGGCAGGATAAACAGTAAATTATCATGAAAAACTGACTGAGAAGGGAAAGCTAGCCCCTAGTTTTGCAAGAATACTTTTGTACTTGGGCTCATCATACGCCATCATCTGGCTCCACCGTGTGTTGGGATGTCTCCTCTTACCTCAGGGGAGGAAAAATTTTGTTCCTCACCCTTTCCTAGAGGAGTGTGCGAGCACTTGCATCACTCTGTTTTCAGCAGGCTGTTGTAGTAGTGCCAAGGAGGCAATTTCTCATCAACCACTCTCTCGTTTCTGCAATTCAGTGGCACTTCCAGTCGAAATGCATTCCCTGTTCTTTGCTCATCTTCTCCAAAGCGTGCACACGCTGGCCTCTCTAATGGTAAAACGTTAGCAGGCTGGGGCTATTAAATCCTCGATTGGCAAGGATTTGTGGGGATACCTGTACTTAGGACAACAGGAGTCATCCAAACAGTCCCCACAAGACTTGCACCTGCTGGGGCTCTGGAAACACATCCACTCAATGCAATCAGCCACTTCCCAGTGATAAAAGGGAATGCCTGCCTTAGCTAAGTGCTTTCAGCTTTCTCCTACCCTTGTTTGCAAAATCACAGAATCAGAATTATAGGACAGTTTGGGATAGAAGGGACCTTAAAGTTCCCACACCCCCGTGCCATGGGCAGGGACACCTTCCACTAGACCAGGTTGTTTAGAGCCCCGCTCAACCTGGCCTTGAATACTTCCGGGGATGGGGCATCCGCAACTTCTCTGAGCAACCTGTTCCAGTGCCAAGTATCTTCCATGTTCTAAATCTGCTCTGGAAAACTCCCATGAAAGCCCCGAGCGCCGCCGGGGTTGGCTGAGGGCGGCCTGCAAGGCGGGCAGAGCCCACAAGATGGCGGGCGCGCTCCGCGGCCGGGCGGCGGCGGCGAGGCCTGGCGAGGGGAGGGTAAAAATACACCCCGGACTGTCACCGCCAGGCTGAGAACAAAGTCAAGCAAACACTCCGTGCAAGCCTGGGCTGAGATGCCTTTCAGAAAGTTTAGTTTGGAGTAGAGAAGACTTAAGAGGGGATCCCATTAATGCATATCTATCTATCTATCTATCTATCTATCTATCTATCTATCTATCTATCATCTATCTATCTATGTCAAAGGCAGGTGCCAAGAGGATGATGCCAGACTACTTTCGGTGGTGCCCAGCAACAGGATGAGGAGCAATGGACATGAACTAAAACACAATAAGTTCCACTTCAACGTGAGGTAGAACTTCTTTATGTTAATGGGATGGGCTGCCGGTGGAGGTTGTGGAGTGTCCCTCTCTGGAGAGATTCCAAACCCCGTTGGACATGTTCCTGTGTCACCTGCTCTAGGTGACCCTGCTTTGGCAGAGGGTTCAGACTGGATGATCTCCAGAGGCCACCTCCAACCCGAAAAATTCTGTGAAGTGCTGAAAAAAAAAAAAGGAGACATCAAACACCCACACTTCCAGCACAGGATACAGCCCTGTGTCCCATGTCAGGCAGGGTGGACACAAAAAATGGGAGGCAGAGAGGTGGTGAGGGGCTGCAGGGTGGCTGCTGGGGCAGGTGGGCAGCAGGGCCTCCCGCAAGACAGGGATGACCCGACCTTCACCGTGATACTGATTTATGTTTTTAATATTCCACCAGTCAATTATAACTTGGTTTTGGAAAGCAGGGGCTTCCTTGAAATTGGGGATGCCTTATATCACAGAATCACAGAATCAGCTAAGTTGGAAGGGACCCACGAGGATCATCAAGTCCAGGCCCTGCACAGGACCATCCCCAAGAGTCACAGCATGTGCCTGAGAGTACTGTCCAAACACTTCCTGCACTCTCTTGGTGCTGTGACCCCTTTCATGTTGCTTGATCCTATCCCAGCCTTCATCCCATGGCCAGATGCTGCCTTGCAGTGGCTCAAACTGAATCCTCCTGGTCACAGCACCAGCAGAATCCTTTGGTGCAGGGTACAGGGCATGTGTGCTCCTGAGGAAAGCCACAGGCAGGCCCCCAAAAAGCCTTTGGAAAGCTTCTGCATGGCTACCTTGTGACTTTCCAGACAGGCATAGCCCCACCTGGATCCCTGTCTCCAGCCCATCATTTTTAGCATGTATTTGGCAGTGTGTTGCCTGGGTGATGGAAGGCTGTTCTCTACCCTGAGGTGCAGAAGTTCTTGACGGGGGTCATTGCTGCCCCTGCATGTGGGGACTTTTTGGCAAGTGGAGCTGGTAGTACCACCTATTCCTGGGATTTAAGTAGTTCTGGGATGTTCATTGCACATACAGGTGGTCTTATGATGAAAGGGCGACTCGCACAACTTCAGGCACAGCTGTGAATTCCCCACATTCAAGGGCAGCTGTGTTGATGAGTTGCTCTCTGAATCTCAGTGAAGAAATCTCTCTATTGTGGTTGTCTTCTGCTGGGATCCTGTTCTCAAAAAACCACAATATCTGGAACAGACTTAGAGGAGTCTGGCTTTTGAACAAGCCTGAAACCCCAACACTCTGAAATCCAGAGCACTTGTAGGATTTGGCTTATGATGGGCTCGTCAAAAAAAACCCCCCATGACTATGCCTTTTTAAAAAAAGATGGCCCTTGCTTGGGCTTACTGTGGTTAAGAGCTTCAAGAAGCTCCTTCATCATCAGTGTCTCCACTTCTCCTCCTCCTCCCACAGGGTTCATCTTGCAGAAATCCTATCCACTGACAACATCCTAGGAGAATGTACAGACTGTATCCTCTCCACAAACATGAGCAAAGAAACTAGAAGGTACTAGAGGGTCAACCTCTGTTTAACATTTCATGGGTTGTTGTTTGGTTTGGGTTTTTTGAAATTATTTCATTGTTTGTTTTTATCATGAGAGGAGCTCTTGTCTGCTTGGTCTTCCCCGTGTGATTTCCCCTTCCAGGCTCAAACCTCTGTTGATTGGTGCAAGCAGCTCCTTGTGCAGTCAGGTTCTGTTCTTCTGAGGCACCAAACATTCCCCTCATGAAGTGCAAGCATCCCACGTGGCACTCAGGGAGTCAGGCATTTCAATGCTCAGTGTTCTTGCATACTTAAGTACCTTTTAGGCTCTATTTCTTAATCCTCAAGCTTTAAAAAAATGCTAAATTCGAGTGGAAAATATAGACGAACTTGTTAAACATTGGTCCCTCTGTGGCTTGCCTAAAGGAAGAAATTATATTGAGATTTTTTCAAGTCAAACTATTGCACAAACACATGGAAGGGAGGTACCTAAGAAGAGACTTTTCCTGGAAAACTTCACTCCTATAGAGAATCTGCTGGAACAGAAGTCTGGCGATATGCAGAAAAATTACCTCAGTGTTTCAAGATACAAGAAAGATTAGAGGTCCATCTAGAGTGAAGAAGAAACAAGGAAAAAAAAATCAGCTCCAGTCAAGCATGCCAGAGCATAACCCTCTCTGCAGATCTCTTCTCATAACAGTCCAAGCCCATGAAAGAACTGGCATCAATAGATGCTGAGGCCTACTGAAGGCCTTTAATGTAGCAAGTCAATGAACTTTGATGGAGCTGGCTTTTCTGGAAAGTCAGCTGGATTGCCAGGGTAACCGCATCACAAAAGGATGCAGGATGGAAGGATACAGACGTTTGCTAAAAAGTTCCATGGGCATGACAAAATTAAATGAAACTGGATGTCCTAGAAAACAGTTTTCACATTCATCATGTCTCTTGGCTGGATTCCACAGCATTACAGAAACATTTCTACAAGAATTGATTAATTTTCACATTCTGGGCCCTGGAGAGCTTCCCATGCTGCTCAGAATAGGTAGGTTTTTTTGAGTACAGGCTTAGAGGTGAGATCTAAGCCAGCTGGGCAGGGCCAACATCCTTCAGTTACACATTACCATGCATGTGACCGAATCCTGCATCAACAAGCTGAAAGGAAAGAGACTAAAAGGACTATCTGCTTATTTTATCCACATTTAGCAGCAGGATGTGCATATAAAAGGAGATGAACTGTGGGGACAACAGTAAGCTCATCTGAGACAGAGAGCAAAGGTAATTTTTTTTTCTGAGACAAAGAATAGCCTTCATCTGGCCAATGACTAAACAAATGGATCCAAGCTACAGGGTGAGGTTAAAAGCAACATTCCTCCAGAGTTTCAAAGAAGTTTTAGACTCATGGGTTCAGTTCAGGCTAAAACATGGGTTCTTAAGTTCTAAAACGAAATGTTTCTTAAAGTCTGCGTCAGCTCCTGCCTGGGTCTGTTTGCAGCTGCAGTCTTTGCAAAAAAGCCTACCAGTGGCTGCAGGACTTCACCTGGGGCCTGACTAAGCCATTTCCATCTCTCCAGCCAAAGCCTTATTCTTCTTACATCCTCTGCACTTTCCTGTGCTGGAGCTCTTTGCTCATGCAGATACTTCTACTGCTTTCCAGAGGTGTGGGGGCCTCAGGAAAACTGGTTGGAAAACTGCTTGCGTGTCCTTCAAAAAAACCCAAACCTAAAACAAACACAACACCCCCCAACACACCCCCCCCTATTTCTTGTTCTTCAAAGGGTTGGGGTTTTTCCCCCCATTAAAATAAATTCAGGACTCTCACTATTTGAAGATCTGAGTTCAAAAACCCTGCTCTACCTCTAACTTCCCTGTTCTGGAGAGCCTATGGACCACGTTAATGGTTTGTGGGTGTTGACAACAGCTGCACGACAACTGGACGACAACTACACCCCTTCATTTCATGCAATCATAGAATGGTTTGGGTTGGAAGGGATCTTAAAGATCATCTAGTTTCTACTCCCCTGCCATGGGCAGGGACACCTTCCACTAGATCAGGATGCTTCAAGCTCCGTCCAACCTGACCTCAAACACTGCCAGGGATGGGGCATCCTCAGCTTCTCTGGGCAACTTGTTCCAGTGTCTCACCACCCTCACAGTAAAGAATTTCTCCCTAACATCTCATCTAGACCTGCCCTCTTTGAGCTTATAACCATTCCCCCTTGTCTTATTGCTGCATGTAAAAAGCCTCTCTCCCTCATTTTTAGAAGCCCACTTTAAGTACTGGGAGGCTGCCGTGAGGTCTTCCTGTAGCCTTCTCTTCTCCATCAAGAGAAGAGCAATCTCAGCTCACTCAAACTGTCTTGGCAGGAGAGGTGCTCCATCCCTCTGATCATCTTTGTGGCCTCCTCTGGACTCACTCTAACAGGTCCACATCTTCTTGTGCTGGGAACCCCAGAGCTGGATGCCGCACTCCAGATGGGGACTCAGAGAGCGGAGTAAAGGGGCAGAATCACCTCCCTTGACCTGCTGGCCTTGATGCAGCCGAGGATGTGTTTGGCTTTCTGGGCTGCAAATGTACACTGTTGGCTCATGTCCAGCTTTTCATCCACGAGAACTCCAAAGTCCTCCACAAGGCTGATCTCCATGAGTTCTTCTTCCAGTCTGTACTCACGTCTGGGATTGCCCTGACCCAGCTGCAGCACCTTGCACTTGTTGAACCTCATGAGGCTCTCACGGGCCCACTTCTCCAGTTTGTCCAGGTTCCTCTAGATGGCATCCCTTCCCTCTGTTGTGTCAACTGCACCACTCAGCTTTGTGTCACCTGCAAACTTGCTGAGGGTGCACTCGGTCCCACTGTCATTAATAAAGATACTGAAGAGACAGAGCCTCGAGGGACACCACTCAGCACCAGCCTCTACCTAGACATAGAGTCTTTGACCACAACTCTCTGGCTGCATCCATCCAGTCAATGCCTTATCCATGGCTCTCCAATTTGAAGATAGGGATGCTGTGTGGAAATCATTTGCCTTGTTTCAGCTCTGACTTTGTACATAATTGCCCTTTGAAACAAGGAGAAGCGAGCAAACTTGTCTTAGGGTGTATTGGTTTGGCACAGCCTGGTTTTAGGTAGCAGGGGGGCCACAAAGATGGCTCCTGTGAGGAAGCTGCTGGAAGCTTCCCACCATGTCCGGCAGAGCCAATGGCTGATGGCTCTGAAGATGGCCATGCTGCTGGCCAAAACTGGGCCAATGAGAGAGGTTGGTAACGCCTCTGTGATGACATATTTAAGAAGCAAATCAAAACAAAGTCACAAGATTTTGGGATTCTAGTCAGAGAAGAGGAGGAGGTGAGAACATGTGAGGGAAAACAACATGGTGACGCCCAGGTCAGTAAAGAAGGAGGAGGTGCTCCAGGAGCCAGAGCCGAGATTCCTCTGCAGGCCACGGTGCAGACCATGGTGAAGCAGCTGTCCCCCTATAGTCCATGGGTCCACAGGGGATGCAGAGATCCACCCACAGCCTGTGGGGGAGGTGCCCATGCCAGAGAGAGTGGGTGCCTGGAGGGGGCTGTGATCCAGTGGAAGACCCGGTGGAGAGAGAGGGCCTTTGCTTCCAGGCTGGAGCAGCCTGTCCTTGGAGGACCGCGCCCCGTGGAAAGAGAGACCCACAGCACAGCAGTCTTGGGAGGGCTGTGTGCCCGTGGGAGGGGTTCACGCTGCAGCAGGTGCGGTGTGGCTGCATGAGAGTGGACCCACGCTGGGGAAGTTCACGGAGAGCTGTCTCCCGTGGGAGGGACCCCACGGCCTCACAGGGGAAGACTCCTCTTCTGGAACAGCGGAAGGAAATCTCAGTGATGGGCTGACCAAACCCCCATGCCCCGTCTCCCTGCACTGTCAGTGGGAAGGAGGGAGGGGCTGGAGGGGGAAGGTGTTCTAAGGGCTTATTTTACTTCTCATTATCCTCCTCTGATTCTGTCAGTAATAAATTCACTTTGCAACTTAAGTTGAGCCTGTTTCACCCTTGAAGTGTTTCTTCTGGTCCTTATCTCACTCATGAAGCATTCATTAATTTTTTTTTCCTCTTCCCTCCTCTGCCCAGCTGTGGCAGGGGAGGGTGAGCGAGCGGCTCTCATGGGTGCCTGGCGTTGGGCCAGCGTCAAACCACGACATAGGGCTCGAGAGAATAAAATACTGGCATCATCCTTAGCAGATGGGGAATAAGCAGGAAAGCACTGGGACCCCAGAAAAAGCAACAGGAGACAAGAAATTCTTGATTTCCACCACCATTTGGTTTTCTGGAAAAGAAGCCTGGTTTTAAAAATTAGATTAGAGCACTTCTCTAGATACAGACTGCAGGTATTTTGCAAAGATACCTTAGTGTGTTTCCGTCAATAGCTACAGCAGCTACAAATTTGTACTTCTGGATGAAAGGTACTTTATCAAAAAGTTCCTGACAAGCTCTTATCTGCACAGCACATCACTGACATACCCATCCTGTGTGAAATCTGTGCAAGAAAGACAGGGTTTATTTTGTCAAATTATAAGTAAGAAGCACCCTGCAAGACATCCTGCAACACAGATTACCAATGCAGCAAAATACCTGGCGGCAAAGGCAGTACATGGAAATGGATACTAGGGAAACTAGGAGGCATGAAGAACAGGCAGGTGAAGAACAGGCAAGTCCAAAGCTTAAGAAGATGGAATTATAAAAAAGAACTGAAAAAGGAAACTATTTATCCGAGCTACCACACGAGCTACTGAGCATCACAAATTTTTACTCATGCTCTCCTAAAATGAAAGGTGCTGATGCCAATCTGTACAGAGACTGTGGACTGGAGAAAGGTGGTTCTTGTGTTGGACGTAGAGCAAACATTAGGAAAGCCCCTAGCAGGTGAAAGACACAGTCCTCCTAGAAACAGAGGTCACAGGAGTGTGCCAGCAACGAGGCTGTCATTCTGATTCCTCCCTTCCACTTTCTGCTAAGTGCTGTTTTTCTCAGTCTCTCAGAGGTTAAGGACAGATGGGAACCATTAGATCTTCACAGCTCCTTTGGGAGCTGTTAGTCAGACCTGTCACACATCACAGTCCTTCAAACCTCACCTGCTTACCTTGCCTGAGACTTGACTGCAGTGTCCCTCATGCTTTTAACTGTGGTTAGTGCGCGCCCTTCAGAAACGGGCCCGTCTTGGCTTGGACACATCTGGAAAATGTTCCAGCTACCCTGACAGCTTGTTACGGTGATTAACCACCTTCATTCCAATAAATTTGTGCCCAGTTTTTCATATGAATGTATCTGATTTCAGCTTGCTGAAACACATTCCCATAATTTACTAGATTAAAGAGCCTTTCAGTACCTGATATTTTTCTTCCAAGGAAGTTCCTTCACCATCATAATCAATTCTCTGCTCAGCCTTTTTTGATAAACTAAAGAGACAAAGTGCTTCATGTCTCCCATTGTGAAGCATTTTCTTCAGGCTCTGAATCATTTTGTGTGGCTCTAATGTTCCACCACCCATTTTTCAACATCAATTTATAACATGCAGGCCATCCCAGTGCTGGTCTCACAAATACACTACGTGCTTATATCCATTTGCTTGTCCCTTAGGACTCTTAAAAAAAAAAAAAAAGAAGAAGTCTATTCAGAGTCTGAGGGAGACGCAAAGCCAGCTTCCTTCTGTCTGGCATTTGGAGCAACCAAAAACCAGCCATCAGTCACCTGCACTGGTGCTGCCATCTCAGCAGGTAAAGGGAAAGCACGACAAGGCTGTCTCCCTTCTTCACCGTGACATAATTCAACACTGGAAAGCAAGGCTGCCCCTGTGCAGGGTCCTGCTCTGAGCACAGATCGCCCCAGGCACACCCAGACCACATCCATAGGGATAAACTGGCCAGTGGGCACAGGGTAGCTGTGTACAGGCTGTTAAACCCTCTTACCCATCAAAGTGTAGTGACTGCAGACTTTTTATGCCCATTCCTGGGAATTGTTTGGGGAAATGCTAACAGCCTGAGGCCAACACTGTGCCAGGGACCAGTCTCTCCATGGACCCAGGTGAGCTCCACTATCTGGGAGTGCTCACCACCACTGCCACCTGCTTTACCAAGAGAGAGAAATGCCATCTTAACACAGACCCAAGGAGGGAGAAGGATGAAATGGCTCACTCACTTTCTCCTTCTGAACAGGTCAGCAGCCTTTCTCAGACCAGAGAGGCAGCAAGAGGCCGGGGCATCCGGCAGGTGCATCAAACCTGTCAATGCAACCTCATGCAACTCAGCAAGGGAAAGGGCACAGGATGAAAAGGCAAGAAGGAAGAAAAGGCAGTAAAGGCACTTTTGCATAAGCTCAGAGAGGAGAGCTTGTGTCTAGGTCTTGCATCACCATGCAGCTGGAATCAAATCCAGGCTGGCAACCTCACCCAAGCTGATGCTTTAGCCCTGGGGGGTCCCTGACCTGCCTGTCCTGCACCAAACAGCCACTCGGCACCAGCACCCTGGAGCTTTCTCATCACAGGCCTGTCCTACAGTTGCTTGTCAGAGCTGAAACAGCAGTCACCCAGGAATCCAATGCCAACAAAGCTGCAGGCACTTCACACACATTATATGTGCCTAAATAAAACTTTGTCTTCAATTCCAGGTTTCTCAGATCAGGAGGCTGGGGGGAGAATGATTTTGGGAAAATATAATCTCAACCCCAGCTCATCAGAAGGGAACAAAAATATCTGATGGCTACTATTTTATTAGGTTTTGATTAGAGAACAATAGGGATTTTCTTTTTTGCTACAGAATTTTCCCCTTTCTTGTATCTCTCGGAGGCAGAAAATGCTGAATCACAAACCTGGAGCTTTAAAAAAAAAAAAAAAGTATTTCATATGCAGGAGAAACATATCTTACATCATTTCATGCTTCCTGCTCTGCTCTCTGGTGCCACGTTCCTCATTTTCAGGTTGTTTTAAAGGTCAGCTTCACAGAACAAATCCTGACCTCAGACATGGGAAATATGCTGCCTCATCACTCCAGGATCTTTTCTCACATGATTAGTCCCAACATTCCTGCAAGTAGAACAGTCCCCATTGCCACTGCCGCAGACATAAAGGAAGGAAAAAAAAAAGGGAGAAAAGAAAAACGCAAGATATTTTTTCTCTCCATTCTCAAAGTTAATGCTCAGCAGCATCACAGCCTCATTGCACAGGCTGGGGGCTACTTCAGCACTGTAATGATATTGCCATCTATGGACAAGCAATAGTCTTACCAAACATAAGTTAAAGTAGGAATACATGCCTAAACTGACAACTGTTCTTGAAAAAGTTTGAAAGGACTTTAAAGAGGATTTTAAGATTTTTCCAGTGGTTAAGATATAGGATCTGGGTGAAAGTTAACTGAAGACAGCAATTAGTCGTCATAGTATTGGTTTAAATACATATTATGTATTCATTCAACTGGCTTCATTTTTTCTGAAGATTTTTATTTTGATACTGTAACTTGAGCAGACAGGAGAGGTCCCACTAAGGTGCCGATCCAGAGGACACATGCATACTCTGTTTATTTTGAACAAAAGGTCTGAACTTATTTGAAATTACTACTATCAATTACCAAAGGTTTAAAGAATGATGGAAGGCACAGCCGTGATCAACAAGCTCCAGTGCTACAGGAAAGCTGAAGATTAATTTACTTGCTTAATAATGCTGCTAAAAATGTAAGATTTCAAAATTAATAAAAGAATCAGTCAATTAATCTACTGCTTATAAATGACAAATATAGACTGAAAAATATTTTGATTGAAGTATTAAAGTTACTGTAAACTCTTTTTAGTGTGCTTAGGCCTCTAAGGAGGAATATGGCTCTTTTTCAGTAACCTGGTGACTAGTTTTTGTCAGTATCTGTAAAAAATACAAAGCAAAACTGAAGCTCCCACTCACTGGGAGACTCTAGAGAGGACATTTAAAAGAAAGCACACCACCACAGTGAGATGAAAAATGGGGTTTCTGTTAAATTATAACTAGCCAGACGGTTATTCTGCTCTCAGGTTCATGACAAAGGCAGAAAGGTTGCCTCCCATGCCTGCAGAGTTCATTGCCAGGTGGCTTGAACCATGCATGGTTAACTCGTCAGGCTCAGCCTCTTCTTGCTGATCCCTGCTGAACCAGTGTAAGGGAAATGCCCAGGCCCTGAGAGCAGAGATTGCCCCACAGCTTGTCACTCTGGGGGCAGGGGGGGTGGGGGGGTGAGAGCAAAAGCAAAAAAAAAAAAACCAGCGAAGGCATCAGACCCATCTCAGTCCCTTGCCAGAGGAAGGACGCTGTAAGACTGAACCCTGAACAAGTCATATGAAAAGAACCAAAGCACAAAGTCCTCCTCTAACGAAGTCAGAACAAAAACGTTTGGATAGGATTTCTGGAAGAAGGAGCCAGAGGTGTTTGTGAATAAGCACAAGAATAGGCACTTCCATTGACCACAGAACTACAAACAAAAGCACTTTTGTGCACTCCCGGATTACTTGCTCTTATTTTCTCTTACAGTCACATGCTTATGTAGGCCTGCACTGTTTGAAAACATGATTTATTAAGATGCCTTAAATTGCAACCAAGTATTGTACTATTAATACTGACTTTGTTTTAACTTTCCTGTTACTTAATATAAATTTACATAATTTTAATCTCTTACGTGGCCAAATCCCCACTGAATCCTTTAAAAGTTTTTGTTGATATGTGCACTGTATTTCCAAAGTGTTTCAGATTTATGGCCTTCCCCCCCCGCTTCCCCGTCGTTGTTTCATTGGTTTGGGGACACCCCCTTCTTTTCAGCAGATTGAAACATCCAGTAATGTGAAACAGATCTGGTGACCCTATAGCATTAAATCATGCTTTGTGGTGCTTTATTCCTGCTCCAAAAGACTTTATGCATTAACGAGTACATAAAATTGCACCAGAGACTGAATACATATTGAAAAGTAATAAATGATTCCATATGGTCTTAATTTTTCAAAGCAGCGCACCACTGTTTTAAAGCAATAGTGTTTAATTTTCCAATTAGGAAGATTTTTAAATAGCCCTTCTAACCGACGGATATGGGAACACTCTCACTTTGGATATTCTCTCCAGCTTAGAGATTTGGGTGCACCGACAATTTTCACAGTCAAATGGTGTCCTTGGTTAGCAAACTAGCAAGGGTGCAATTAGCCAAGGCAGTTAATTTCTTCCTTTTATTCAAAAAAGCTTGTGTCATCATTACTGCGAAGACACAGGTCACAAAGGCTCCGCGAGCAAACTGAATAGCACACGTTCCTCTTTAAGCTTCACGTACTTGAACATCTGTCAGACCTCAGCTACTCAGTTCCTCCCCAGTTTTCCCTGTTTACTTCCAAGGAAAAAAATCCATTTTGGTTAAACAAAGTTTATAATACCTCTATTTTAAACTAGACATGCCTATTTATGAAGAGTAGCTACTGTATTTAGAAGCAGTAAGCTCTTTAGCAGATCAGTTCTCAGCGTGTATTCAATTACATGGGCTCACCTAAATGGTACCCCCCCAAAAAAAAACAAATTAAAAAAATAATAAAATCCGGTCTCACTCTTGCTGCCCTTGCCTCTCCATAGGTAAAGTGGCAGTGAACGACTTCAGATGCAGTTTTGGTTTGCTAAACTGAAGGAAGTGATTTTGCAAGGCAGGCAAGGGTGTGTGCAAATGGAAGAATTCAACTTTTCAGATTCCAGGAGCAGTTTGCAGGGCAGTTGCTGTAACTGCATGCCCTGAGCATGTTTGAGTGACATTCACATGAGCTGCAAGGAATGTAAGGTCTTTTAATACCAGAACAGCACCAGGGCAGAACCGAGGCATTAAAGTTCAGAACTGCCCTGCCAAAATCCCCTGCTCAACTGATGCCTAATCCTGGAGGCAATGAAGTTCTATTTTTAGGTTGTCAGCATCTCAAGATACAGGACATTCTGCCTTTCACGTAGCTACAACCACCCCATGTTGGGCAGCTCTGTGCCTGTCTTCCCTCTGCACCCAGTGCTGGAATTCGGAGCTCGGACACGTTTCCGTGCAAGATGAGACCCTTGGCCCCGGCTGCGTAGCCTGCTCAGAGCACATCCAACACATACCAATAGGCTCTGGCTTCTTAGAGCACGCTGCTGGGATCGCTCTTCCAAGACGGGACAGCAGGTAGGAGGTGCCCGGCGCTCTCCCATGGCTCTACGGCGTGTACAGGCACTCGGGAACATGACCCCCTTCCCCCGACTGGATGCAGCTCCTGAGTCAGCAATTACCCAGTTCCTCCGGGGTAGGAGAGGGAGAACCAGCTGCAAATGCTTATAATCGACTTCCCCACCATGTGCTAAGCCGCTGACTGCTTTTGCTTAACACTTCGCCAGCCCCTTTGAACCCTTCCTCAACTCCCCAGGGGGGACTTCCTTCCCCCCGTGTGCCTGGCAGTGCCCCTCACACCAGGGGACACAAGGTCATTTTCTCCTCCTCCTGCCCGCCGGGGTTCAGATGCCTCGCTCTGACCTTCCCGAGGAGTGTCTTACCAGGGAGGCAGGCTAGCCTAACACGCACTCCGCTTCCAACCAGCCTGTTGAACCCGTACTGCTGCTTGGGGGAGAGGGTGGGGTTTCGGGATTCACGGGAGCAATCAAGGAGAGGCCATGACCTAGCAATAATAACATTACCATGGGGAAGGGAGGGGAGCAGCCTTGGATTTCAGTACCCTTTTGAAAGTGTGCGCTATGTACTTTACATCAAACATCTGTCAGAGAACAAAACACAAAGTTCTGGGAAAAGGACCAGGAGCCACATCTTCAGCTCCTGAACAAGTGCTCTGATCACTGGAAATACAGGATGACAGCATGAGGGAGGGGCTTAGACTTCTTCCTCCGAGGGCCACGTACAGGAGAAAATAATTAATTCTTTGGAGGAAGTGAAATAGGCCGTATTGGGCACCTGATGTCAAAAGGAGAGGCCAGGCTGCGAGCCTGAGAAAAGGTAAATCCTTTCCTGCAGCCCTCATCCTCGTCACCTGATCCCCGATTAAATCCCCTGCTGTACAAGCGTGCCTTCTGTTTGCAGGTAGAGGGAAGCAGGGCTGTGAAAGGTAGTTATTTTAGGGCTGTGCTGTGTAAGCACCGCCACAACGAAGCAAGGATTGAGAATGCATCTCCCTGCGCACAGCACCATGCGGACAGGACGGTCACCTCGGGGACGTTTTGTGTCCCATGAAGACGACCAACACCGTTTCAGAGGTGTGGCTTCCAGGTCTCCCTGGCGGTGCCCTACCTCTAGGCGACTGGCACACCTGGCTGCCAGACACGTACCCACCCAGTCCCTCCCCCTCCCACCACACGCAGATCTCCACTGCCTCGAAGCTCACATCTGGAGGGCGCCTGCAGCCTGGCACAACTTAGCTTGGAGACAAGGGGATCGGGGAAAGCCGAGAGACGGCTCTGCTCGGTCCTCAGTGCAGCAGTGGCTTCTGGCTGAAGGCAATTTTCCGTGCGAGCGCCACGGCACCTTCAGGAAAGGCTTTTCTGGCGGCAGGGCTGCACAGAGCGCC
>VZTA01004164.1:138195-150438 GCA_013398855.1 Mohoua ochrocephala
GCTCCCGCCGTGCCGCCCCGACGGGCGGGCTGCCCGTGCAGGATGCGGCCGCGGAGCGGGGTGCTGGCGGCTGGCCCCGACAGCAGCCCGCCGGGCGCTGGTGCCGGTTGTGCTGCTGGTGGTCGCCCTGTCGGCTTTGCTTTTTTAAAGGGAGGGATTAAGAAAAGTTTTGTCTCTTTCCTGTTGCTGTGTGCAAGCGGTGAGGGCTATTGACTCTGGGGGCAGAGGACACGCTGGAGCGGAGCTGGCTTTTCTGATGCACAAGCACATAAGCAGGGAAAGAGAAGGAGGGAGGGAGGGAGAGAGAGAGAGAGAAAGAAAAAGGAAAAAAATATTTATAAGGTGGGTGGGTTTTGTTTTGCCTTTTTTTTTTTAAAGTTAAAGTAACACCAGAGGTAACTCATGATGGAAATGAGCAGAGTTGCTTTTATGCATGGTCAGTCCGAGTCTCAAAGCTCCCATACAGAATGACTATTATTTTTGTCAAGAAAATCCCCAGTTTTTTGCCCATGTGTTCCTCAAAGGCAGTTAGAGGGAAATTGGGGTTTTGACATTTCTTCATAAAGTTAATCAAAGCATGGAGTTATTGGCTGTTCAGCCACGGGAATGCTTGGTTTGCGATTACTGCGGTGCCAGCGTATGAGAGCACCGTCTACTGATAGCCCAGCATTTTCTGTCCAGCACTGCGACAGTGAGCAGCTAAGAGTACTACCGTTTTAATAAGTGAGGGGGGAAAAAAATCTGGTTTTGTGGCTTGTTTACTCAGCGCGTGCAAAAGCACGTTGCAGGCAGGCAGGGCTTTACTCTCAAGACAGAGGCTAATAAGGCCTACCAGGAGCCAGAACTGCACGTAAAGCACATTTGAAGTGATTTCCAGAGCTGCTTTTTTTTTCCTCCTCGTTTTCCATGTTCATCTGTCAGCATCTGTTGGACGCCGAAATGTCACGTACTTGCAGCTATACAGAAATGCAGGTGCTGCTCGATGCCGATACTGTTTGCAGAAGGAAATCCCGGCAAGGTTCAGTTGCTGCTGAGGGCCGATACTGGCGGCATCTGACACGGAGTTTTTGAACGGATGGCTGAAGGTGAATTTTCCAGGAAGTTCAATGCTTTTACAGAGAAATTAAATTTTCTCTTTGAATCTGTCTAGCTTTGGGCCAGGTGATAACTTTCAGTATACAAATTGGTCAGAAATAGTGTATAGATGAAACATTTCTGGCAGTTTCTGTACTAGCAGCCCTGTCTCATATTTTGGTGCCCGAGTAGGACTTGCTGGTAGGAATTGAAGTGTGGCTGTATGATTTTTACCTTCCAAATGGAGCACGGTAGGGGAAGCATTTAATTGACAGACTCGTCTCAGGCTGGGGAAAATACAAACACAAAGTTTATCGGTGGCATAGCTAGTCGAAGACAAGGCTTTTAAAGCCACACATCCTTTTTACAGCTTTTGTGTTTGTATTAGGTGTTGAATTTTGATCTGACTTTACAAGGGTGACGCAGAGTGTGATAAAGGGTTACATCTTCCAGTGACAGCCTGTGCCTTCATAAGTTGTTTGGTTTCACACAGAAGCGGTGGCTTTAGATGTCAGTTGCTATGACAAATCTAGCATTTTTATCTGGTACTTTGAATTTTCAGTAAATTCTCAATATCTGATTTAAACGAAAACTTACCTAACCATGGGGCTGACACTGTTTTGGCTGAATTTGGTGGCAAAACTCCTTTTCACTTCAGCAGAAGCAGAATCTGGGCCATAACATGAAGTGCTTACATTGATTAGTATCCTTAATACTGTCACAATTTTTCTGACAATTTATACTGTTAATTTGATATTGATTCCTTTGCTGAGCAGCATTAACTGGTGCTTGGAGCTAATTAAAATGTTAAAAACTTGGATCCCTTGAGATTCTTCTGTTATAATTTAATTCAGAAGTTTCTCACAAGCCTTTAGGATGACCTTTCTCGGGAGATGCAGGCGCACTGGTAGCAGAGAATTCTGCCTCTAATGATTGTGAACTGTCTCTGAAGTTAGGGTGAGGCGTTCGATCGTGTTAACGGTGGGCGCAGTTGTGCGTGGGTGGTAGGGGCATACTGGAAGGGGCAAAGGGGAGGTCAGGAGCTAATAATTTGCCAGGCATCTGAAACTGCAAAATGTAATTCCTTAGCAAGGCTAGGGTTTCTTTTTCAAGTGCGTGTACCTTCAGAAGGGGACTACTTTAGTTTCTTGGCTGGAACGTAGCTTAGTTTGTGTAGAGACAACGCTCTTATACAGAGACTCCATCTTAGTCTCCTGATGCTAAAACACATTATATGTTATTATCATCTTTGTTTCCCTCACAGGTAACGAATACAACTCTTCAGGAACTAATGTCAGCTTTTCACATTAGACTTCTTCAGATTTCTAGTTACACCAAGACTTTAAATGAACAGAAGATAGTTCTGTTTTAGAAGGCTTTTATCTTAATTTAGAATATTTTTACACAGCTAAATTCATCGTTGAAGGCAGCAAGCCCATTTAACAATATTCTGCTCTGCCACTGAGTGGGAAAATTGTTATTTTAAATAAAGGGAAGAAGAGAGCTTGGTCTTATTACCTTATGTATTATTATATATGAAATATTAATACTGTTTCCAGTGAGATGTGCCGAATACCATAATCCGTAAACATAGCCAGGATTATACTCCTCAAAACAATTATTTTAAGAGCTATAAATTAAAGTTACAACTATCACTTTTTCCCCCCCCCCTCCCCTGCCTAGGGCATTAAAGCAGAAGTGAATATTTCAGATGTGGTTAGGAAGGCGTATATTACGTTTCCGCTAATTCGGATAAGGTTTGCCCAATACACCCCCCCAACAATCTCCTTTGCTTCCCCGTCCCCCTGGCCCCGGTGGGACGTTGGCTAACCTAATACTGCCTGAAGCCAGGGCAGTAGCGTACAGTGCAGCGCTGTGGAGGTGCCACGCTCCGGACGCTCCCGTGTGCCACGCACAGCCCGGGTTGGTACAATCACGTACACTTCCAAGCCACTGGAGAGGGTTTCCATGCATGTTCCAATATCTGCTTCCATCTCGAATACTTAGGGAAGGTTGGTATTTATGTTTGTCATCCCCGGAGCGGGGAAGAGATCCCAGGGTGAGCTGCTTTCACCCTTGTGAAATGCAGTGTGCCGGGTGACTCTTCCAGGTACTTCTGCAGAGCTCCTCGATGACTAGATCTTTCCTAATTCAGGTATCTGTTACCCAATTGAAGTCCTGCAGTCATAAAACTAGGGTGCTGACTTAAAAGCCGAGTTTTACGTCGCAAGTATTTAAGGTGCAGCACTCGCTTCCCTCGATAATCTCGAAATAGGAAACCGAAACACCTTTTTGTCCGTGTACATAGTGGAGGTGCCCGGTTTCACTACAGCTTAAGTAATTCCATACCTCTTCCCACAATGTTATTTTGTAATTTCTTGCAGTACTATCTTGTGAAACAGTCTTTTCTACATGAAGAGTACACTAGGGGGACTATTTTCCTCTTTGTTAAGCGCTATGGCAAGACTATGAATCTCGTCCTTTATACAGAGATACCAGCAATTCCCAAATTTAAATGCGGCTGATTTGCTTTGATTTGTTTTTCATATCAGAAGCCTATTCTGTTTTACACCTGTTGTGTTCGTCTTCCCCATAAAATATAAACACTAGCTGCTGGGGTATTTACTTTGAAGGGGAGGTTTTTGTAAACTTTGTGCGTGGACATTCCATCATTCCTTACCATGTTTTATTGGCCCGTGTGTACCGAAGGGCTGCAGTCCCTTCAGTGTAGCAAATGCACGAATCTCTTCTCTAATTATTGAGACTTGAAAAGGCTTGAGAAATTTGCCAGTGATGTAGACAGATGTCTAAATCTGTTAGCCAGATGCTGATACGCAAGATGTGTCGGACTCTTTTTATCATCTTCTTGCGAAGGATGTGAGAAGGAAGTAACACCACGCTCTTTTTTCTTATTTCTCCTTCCTTGGGCTGACACACGATGTCTTTATCAGTAGCGGCAACGCGAAACTGGAGTCTGCATCAGTTTCTTTTTTTCCTCTGCTGACTTTTAAACTTTTTTTCTTTTTACTTCTTTAAAGGTTCTGTTTTCCTATTAACTGCTAGCGAGAATATTTTTTCCAGCCTTCTATTGTATTTTTTTTAGATATATTTTTGAGTTACCTTGTTCATCTGTACAGAATGGTTTGAGTTACAAGCTGTAGCCTGATTATTTTAAGTTTTGATCTACCAAAGAGAGCACGGGTTTAAGCATGTGAATGGATCCTTGGGACTTCACTGGGATTACTTGTGTGCTTAAACTTGCTGCTTAAGCATCTTACCTGATCAAAGCCTTACTATGTTGTGCTTTAACAAAATACTCAGAAACATTTCTAAGTGACTTTTGTGCTGAGCGGTGTAAAGAGATGTGTGGTTCCAGCGGTTGAAACCACTAGATAACAAGTGTCTTGCATCAAAGAGGAGTATGCTTTAGTATCACAGTAACAAATGACTTTTTAAACTTCCCAGTAGAAACCATATGTAGATATTAGCGCCCATTGTTATTTCACATCTGTAATGTACATCAAAGATCTCACTTAGCCCCAGCTCCTGCAGGCAGGTGACAGCTATTAGAGCAGTGAGAGAGAGACCAGGTAGCTCTCCCAGAATCACTGATGAAGTTTGATCCGCAGTGTGACAGTCAGGAGCACCTCTGCTGAAGGACTTGTTAAATGAAGACATAAACACATCACCCTGGTGAATATCTTCAGGTGCAAAGAATCACGGGCTCTGATACACTTAACTTTTGATGTGAATGGGAAACTTCCAGTCAATGATGGTATGGAATTGCTGGATAGTATCGCCGTCAGGTGAACCTGCATGATAAATGCTGGAATCAATGTCCCTCCGTTGTTCAGAGACAGAAGGTTACCTAAAACAGCCATGCAACAATTGACGTTGTCTGTAATAGGTTTATTAGTGTCAATATTTGTACGTATTTAAAATTTGAGCGTATTTAAAATAGGAAGCTTGAGAATCAGAGGTTGGCTTCTGCTCTTACCTGGGTGTTTGAAAGTACACAGTTAACACTAATAAAAGTGAAATCACCTTAGTGGCAGTTATATCTGCTGTGTTGTATTGGCTTGAACAAACACTGTCTGAGACTTATCAGGCCGAGGAGGAGAGAAGTCCTGGCACTGCTGCCCTGGGACATCCTGCCTCTGCTTGGTGTTGTCCTGGTGAAGCCAGCGGTGTCTTACTCGCGAGGCCATTTTGTATTCGGGTCATTTTGGTGGTGCTACACTACTTTGCTGTAATCCTGGGAGATTAGGGGAGGCTGGGCACGTGCTGGTGCATTTAGAAAGGCGAGTGATTAGGGTTAGCTGGGTGGTTTTGTGAAAGCTCTTTGTGCTGACGTGGACAAAGTAGCAGCCCAGAGTGGAAGGTAGGCAGCTCTGGGGCAGCCCCCCCGCACCCTTCTGCAGCGGCTGGGTGGGTTTCAGCCGGCTTGCCTGGAGTGGACGGGGTGAAGAAGCGTGAAACCACCCCGGAAAATTATGGTGGGTGTGCTGGCTTCAAAGGGAGGCCGAAGGGATTGCCTTGGAGATAAGGGAAAACTGAGGATAAGCAGCCAAAGCGTTTCTCTAGGTGGCAGCCTCCTAAAGGTGCCCTGCTAGATTTTGGCAGCCAGCTATTTTGCGTGGAAGTATGGAAAATCTTTTGTGAGGATTGTTCTTTATTTGCAATGCAATTAAAGTGGGTCTCGGTGTAGTGGCGGCTTGCCAAAGGAGAAACTGAAAGTGTTTCCTAATGCAAGTTGCTACTTAGACTAAAGTCTCTGCATGTTCTTGTTTCTCTCCCACTTTTTTAAAAAGCCTTCCTACTGTCTGTCTGTCACAGAAAATGTGCCCTAGGGCAGGGTTACAAAATGGCAATATTAGTTTGTTTTAAAGGCAGGAGGCCCTCGGCTTTTGGAGATACTCACTCTGGAGAAGGGCAAGCTCTGACCATCCTCCGGCTGCTGATTCGTTCCCCTTGCCGTGGAAAACTGAGATTCTCAAGTCGGGTCTGGAAAGGGCCACGGCCCGGCCAGGTCCTGGAACAGGAGGTGCATCGAGGTCCCGCAGCACGTAGTGACGGTCCTGATAAAGGCTTGCCTGATAACCCAGCGCTCGGGGAGCTGCAGAGTTTTTTTTGATGTGGCTTTTCTTGGGACTGGCAATATGTGCGTAGCGCAGCGGTTCGGGAGCAAAATGAAGTGTTCAAGTAATGTGCATAGTCATGCAGTTTTCTGTACTGCTGGCTCAGCACACCATGAGTTAAGTGAAGATTATGCTTAACCTTTTATTTGATCTTTTTTTGTGCTTCTACAAACTTAGACTGTTCTGTTACAATTTCCTGAGCATTGCCACACACCAAGCTTGGAAAATGAGGTGCATTTAGCCAATTTATGGCCTGACATATGTTAATTAACATTAATTACCTGCTTGAATAGTCCATTTAGCACTTATTATTAAAAAGTGGCTTGTCTACAGAAGGGGATTTTCCTTCAGAGTGAGATGTTTTGTTCTAACTTGCTTCAGACGTAGTCAGGATGGGGTATCCTGTGCTTCTCTGCATGGCTTCTTCCAGTTTCCTGATGTTCCAGTTGTGCGTGTGGGATATGACTGTACCACTGGCAGGCACCAACTCTTTCCCCATGTGTATTTGGCATTTATTTGACAACAGCTTAGCTTCCCGAGCAAAGTAGCATGTTTCCAAGCATTTTTTGCTAGTGGTGGGTACAGCTCTTGCTCATCTGCTTGAGGCAGCAGAGAAAGGGCCGTGCTTCTCAGCCTGCCAGGAACTGCAGGGGCATCTGGAGTCCTGTGGTGATGTGACCCCAGCCCCTTTGGGGTGGAGGCATAGGAAAAGCTCAGGTGTGCAAGGCTGGAGAGGGGATGTAGGGGTTGCTGGGGCACGCCGTGGTGCCCTGCAGGGAGGTCATCTTCAGCTCTGTGTGGACGAGGATTATGGACCTTAGGGTTCCCGCAGCCATTGAGAGCAGGCCGCCACTGGAGTGGGGCGTGATCTCCCACAACAGCAGGATATGTCTTGGTGTATTCATCAGCTACATTACCTAGGTTATCTCCTGGGCAGTGTGTTGGGTAAGGGTTGTCACAGATCATTGGTCTAAAACCTGTGAGGGGAGTAAGAACCAGAGGGGACTTGTTTGGTTTCCAAATATAAATATTTAAAAAAAAATAAATCCGTTCCTCAATTCCCCATCCCCCAGTTTCTCATTCCTGTCTTGGGGGACTCCAGGGACATTATGTCCTACTTCACCTTCTCCATCCTTCCCACTTGTAACACCAGCTGGAGGGTTGCATGGTGCACTTCCATGGGAGATGGGGGGCTGGCTCGTGGCTGTGCAGGGCACGTTGTGCAGTTTTGGCTGGGGATATAGCGTGGAGACGATTAGGCTACAGGACTGATGAAAAGCAGTGCCAGGGCAGTGTGAGGAGTTGGGAACAAGTGAGTGATTGCATTAGCGCTCTGCCTCATCCCTGGTATGAAATAGCAAGGGAGATGCCTTCCAGTAGGGCTAGAGAAGAGCATTGCCTTTTGCCAGAGTGGTTTCTCCTGGTGCTGTGCCTGGCTGTGAGGTGCAGGAGGAGCCCCTCTTGCCCTGCAAAGCCAGAGAGTCCTTTCTTTGGGCCACCCACCTTGCACGTTTGCTCAAGGGTTGATATGCTCATAATGCTGCTTTGCAGGGAATTTGAGGCGGGTTGGGAGTTAACAGCACTGATGTCTTGTTAATAACTGTGTGTGTGTGTCCTACCTGGACTTTGCTTACTGGGGCAATTTTCTTTATCTGTATGCTGGTACCTGTTAAAAAGAAAGGCTATTTAAATACTTTTTCAAATACCTTTGTAATATTTCACAGACAGAGAAATGCCCTTCTGAGGATTTGTACTAGTAAAGAAATGCCTTGTGAGAATTAGCTCTTAGACTTATGCTAACAAATTGAGTGGATTGCTTGCTCTATCACAACATGCTACGTACTTTAGAGCTGAATTATGGAATGCTGAGTTCTCACGTGACCATGTTTATTTGGCAAGGTATTATTTTGCTTCTCTTTATTATTTTTCCCCCGATGGTGAAGTTTCTACTCGCTACATGTAAAGAGAGGTGTGAGGATGGTGCATGCTGGGACAGAAGGGTAGACGCAGCCCATGGATCATTGTCGGAGGAGCTGGTGGAGGAAGGTCCACTCGAAGCAAGGATGGCGGCGTGTGGCACCGACAGCTTGTTGTCAGGGCCTTTGCAGTGTGTGCCTCCAGTTTCGGGGGGCAGGAGGCTGTGGGTGGGGGGCTCTGCCTGTGCAGCCCGGGCTCTGCCTGTGCACCTGCGAGCTGCCCGCGGTCAGGTGCGCTTCCGTGAGGTGAGTCACCGGATCACGCCACTCGTGCGTCCCTTCACCCACTGCCCGCGCCGAGGAGAAGGGTGGGTCTGTGCTGACGTCTCCACACCAAAATCCAGTTGAGAGCTCTGGAATGAGGGCAGGAGGCAGGAGTGCTGCCAAAGGGGCCGTTTTTCTCCTTTGACACCCACCTCTCAGG
Source organism: Mohoua ochrocephala (assembly GCA_013398855.1). NCBI lineage: Eukaryota > Metazoa > Chordata > Aves > Passeriformes > Acanthizidae > Mohoua > Mohoua ochrocephala. The sequence goes on from VZTA01004164.1 coordinate 146,808, forward strand.
CTGCCTTCACACTCCGTGTTGTGCTGTGGGTCTGCCTGGGGGCTCCTCATAACCCAGCCCTCAGCCTTGCAGTGTCTTCAGGCCAGCCTGCCTCCCCATCCCCGGCCTTCCGAGATCTTCGTCTCTCTCTGGGGAGCAGCGGAGGCCATGGCACTCCCGGGATTGTGATCAGTGGGTGGGACTCAGTCCTAGGAAAGAGTTTTCCGTAGGTTTGCTGGCTCCTGAGTCGCGTGAGCAGAAAAGGGCAGGTCTGGGCTGCTTGCCAGCGCTCGAACAGGGAGGCAACATCTGCTTATCCCAACCCTAGAGGAGTGGGAGACGACAGATAAGTCGGAAGACTGATGAGGACAGGCGGCGGTCTGCTGTGGGAGGACAGATAGAGGAACACCCAAAAACATCAGGATGTGTCCACTGGGGCTTCACTGCGTCCTGGCTGCTGTGGCTGCTCAGTTTGGAGTGGGAATGAAAGAGTTTGCGTGGACGTAGCCCGGTTTATGACAGTGCAACTTTCGGGGGTAGATGGAAGTAAAGAGGGCAGGCCTGAGTCTCATCCCTGCTAAAGGCCACGTTAAGGCAGCAGCACACATTTGCATTGGTGCTAGACAGACTCAGGCTAGCAGTGCCAAAAATCCTGATTGCATCTGAGCCTGAGCTCTGTGTGAGGACTGAGTATGACCAGGGAACATTAGTAACAGTGTCATACTTAAGTAAACAAAGCTTTGTTTAAAAATGTATTAATTACCTAGTAATATCTAATACAAGCTGCTCTCCTGGTCTAGACAGCCAGCACCTCTGACTTTGGAGGCAATTTGCCCTTATAACTTAGTGTTTCCTCATGCTGTATCACGTTGCTTTCTATGCTTTTTCCAGAATAGGATGCAGAAGAATAGATGTATTATTCTAAAGAAATAGTTTTAGGACATGGGCTGAATTCCAGGGCCATATTTGTTTTATCTAAAATATGGACTGTATTATCTTGATAGGTACTCACATAGCAGTGCTTTTTAATCCTTCTGTATCTGGGGTTTTTTCTCTCCATGCTATCTCTTCAAACACCTATTGCAGCTCTCCAAAGACACATTGTGACCAAGGTTAACCCCACTTTCTTACATGAAATTTGCAGTGTAAACATGCCTTTAAATTCGAGACTTAATCCAGATCAAAAGTTTCTGACTTTGTGTGAACCTCAGTCTTGTGTAAATATATTTGCTAATACTTCATGGAGGATTTATCAGTTTCACGTATTAAGTTCTAGATATGCTTTAGTACATAAAATTTGGCATCTGACAAAGTGAGAACAGCGCTCAAGAAAGAATGTCTTATTGTGAGTGTTTCACAGGCTCCCACGTTATCACCTTTTTTGCTGATTGGTTTTGTTCAGAGAGCAGTGATGTGGTTTCCTGAAAGCCTATAACTCACTGTTTGTTCTGCACAACTGCTCTGGGCCTTGACTAATTTTCAGAGAATGTTTTTTCCAGGAATTCGTACAAGAAGGTGACGCCAGTTCAAGTCGTGTCCTGAGATGCTCGTAAGCTGAGACATGTAGAGCTGCTGTCCCTGTTTTTGTGCAACACGATCTATTGTGCCTAAGAGTTTCACTGTGTGGGGGAACTCAAAACCATTTGTTGGAGATGTCAGGTTTCAGAGTGAATGGTGCTTCTTTAAGTATGCATCAAGACCTACAATGGGAGGCTGCTGACCCTTCTATGCCTTTGTGGGAGAAGAACTTTGGCACCGATAATGATGCTGCCACTGAGGAGCCGTAAAAACTCTGAAGCGTTTTTTTAATTCATAGCTTCAGCCATATATGTGTCCCAGATAAGTGGCCTTACATCTGAAATCTTCGATTTGCAAATGGAAGTCATGTCAGAGCTCTGCATGAATTGGGCCAGAGGTTTCCAGCCTAGTTTGTGCAGCAGCCAAAGGCTCCGACCTAGTATTATGTTCATCATGATGTTGACAGTGTGATTTTCACTTCCCGTGGCATGTTGAGATTTATTTCTTGCCCCAGTGCTCTCGCATCCTGATTCATGCACGGCAAAAATACTTCTGATTAAAATGTGCTAGAAGGTTTGCATGCTTGGGGTAGGAGAGAAATCTTTTATGAGGCGCTGTTCTATATAAAGCTATGGGGAAGGAAGCTGTGTGCTTAGGAAGGTGTTTGAAAATCAATAGTGAGGCCATTTTCCATACAAAAAAGAGGAGAAGTGTGTTGTCCATAAGGTAGTGGCATACGGGACTGGGAGGAGGAAGGATTCCGTGAGCTCGCGGTAGGGAGTAAATCAACCTTGATGTATGTTCATAGACATCTGATGTCTACTGGACCTGGTGGGGTAGCTCAAAGCAGGTGGAAGGAGCATACTGTTTACCTAATTAGAAACATAAATAAAATCTTTCCAACATTCTTCTAAATTAAAATGCATTTGAAGCATATGTCAGACTTCTCACATCCAGGAAAGATCTCTTCAAACCCTGCCGTTCCCCGTGACGGCTGTTTCCAGCCCACTTTCTTCAGGGCTCTGCCAGGTAACAAGGCTTCTTGGTTGGAAGATGGAGTGGGATGCGCGTGAGCAGCTGGAGATGCTGGGGTTCTTCCTGAGCGCACCTGTACTCCTTTTTAATCAGCGGGAAAAGGCCTATTGTTTGAGATGATAGACCAGGGAATTGGAATAACAAAAGAAAAATTATCATTGTTGAAATCGTTGAAGACAGGATTTCACCTCTGTATTTATGGAGGAGTCGGTGAAGGTGGGAAGCAGGGCCTGGGCTGCCGTACAGTCAGAGCAGCTTCATATCTCCAGTGTATTTTAGACACCAAGGAGACAAAGATGATGCTAATTGCAAGAGAAACTACTTAACTGCTTTGTATTATGTGTGAAATGAAGGGGGAATAACGCTGATTGAATGACCTATTTTGACTTTCTCAGTATAATATGTTTAATGTTTTAGTCTTTTTCTGGACAGTGAATTATAATTTTATCAAATCCTGCTGGAAATTAATATGTTGCTGGGCAAAGTTATTTTGTCCTCGCAGTTTTAACTGCAAAGTTACATCTTGCCACTTGACTTGGTGGCAGGAGTTTTCTCTTTCAGCTGGAAAGGGCTTTTGCCATGTAACACAGCGACAGTAGTACTTTTTGTTTTATACAAAATAGGGACCTGTCAGGAAGAATATAAAATAGGGCACTGAAGGAGTCTAATTTAGAAGGAGAAAGGGCATAAATCTCCACCTCTCTCTGATGACAGAAGGCCAAAGTACGGCAGAAATGTTTCCCTGCTTGTAAAATGCCAGATGCCAAATGTAAAATACCAGAGAGGTTGTGCTGTTAAAGGCACAGCTGTATCTAGCCTCCTTACAAGTTTTTCAGCCTTATTTTGGGTACGTAAGGGGGTTCTTAGACAACGAAGCAGTTCTGTTAGGGTCTTCTCTGCTCATTGTGCCGTTGCAGAAACTGTTCGCTGTTTTGGACCAGCGTCAGGCAGAATAATACTGAATAAGTCCCAGATGAATGTGGGTGGTGAAAGGAGAAAAATAATTTCAAATAAAGAGGGGCATTATCAGCTGAGCAGCTAGTGTTGGTCCTATGGTGCTGAAAAATGAAAGCAGGAAAAAGGCACCTTTTTTTTTTTT